>JAKGSA010001125.1:43289-64842 GCA_033558755.1 Philaethria dido | reverse complement strand
CGAAGTTCGAGTCCTGCTGCGTTCAAATTTTTATACTTTTTAATATGTTTTTCACTTTGTCTTTGTTTTTCTTGGAGATCGGAGTACTTTGACACTACGTTCTCTTTGCCTGTACTATTATAGGGGATAAGTCTGAAGTTAAAAAACAATTGACAAGAGGGAATGATTTTTAAAAAACACTTACACTTTTTAAAAAAGATTATTTTTTTATCATTTACTAAATATTCCTCCATAAGGTATTTTATCATCATCATCATAGCTTCATGCTGTATCCCGCATATAGCAGGGTAGGCAGAGGGAACCTAGTGTTAAGACACTCCGTTCCCCACTTTTCGCCGAATTGTGGCATTGCGTGCTGAGTGGCGGGACTCAACGCCGTTCTTTGCCTTGTTACCAAACCCAGGAAATGAAAAAAATCATTTCCTTGAGTGGGAATCGAAGCCACACCCTGTCGCGTTTACAGTCGCACGATTGACTCTGCGTCACGACAGGCGTTATTTTAAATATTTACAATTGTATCATTACAATTTCTAAAATTGACTCGTTGGAAAATTTAACTTTTGACCTTTAAATAAGCATCGTATTAGAAATCTATTAAAGTCCATATTTATATATAAGAGTCTTAATAAGCTATTGTAAAGTTAATTAATTTAGCTTCACGCCTTTTCATAGCAAGGGAATCTGAAAGAATCTAGAGTCTAAGCACTCCGTCCTCTTTCCGCTCCTTTCTCCACTTTCACCCCGATTTCGAGACATTGTGTGTGGATTGCCGTAACTCAGCGCCGCGCACGACAGACGTTTATATATTTGAGCGCCACGACAGGCGTATTTGAGTAGGTAAATAATGTAATAATTTCTTAAAAGCTATTTTTCAATAATGAAATTTGTTACTCCACTTAGTATATTCAAGATACGCTAGAATTGGATACGGTATTGAAAGCATGTAAAATATTATAATATTGTCAACAATTTTCATGTGTTTTTTCTTTTTAATATTTTAAGCGTTAATCATATAACGCCTGTAATGTATTTAACTTCACGCTGTATCCCGCATATAGCAGGGTAGACAGAGGGAACCTGAGAACCTAGTGTTAAGACACTCCGTTCTCTTACAACAATTCCGTTCTCTATTTTCCGCCGAACAAAAACCATTAGCATGTCCATTAACAGTTACAAGTAGAGAAATAATAGCTATCTATACAATATATGCAGTATAACTCAATCGATCCGCCCGTAAGGTTATGGTGCTCACATGATTTTTTAATGGCGACCACTATTTCGTATGTGAAAACTGTTGTGGCGCAGTTCATAAGACAATCTAAAGATAAATAAGTCACAGGTTCTAATTCTAGTTAAATATTTTTTATTAGCTTGATGATTTTGTAGCAAAAACTTTATACCCCTTTTTACGAAAATTAAGCGAACGGAAGAGCATGAAATTTGGCACACTTATAGTTTATATAGCGAAGCAGAATGATAATATATTTTTTTAAATAATGCATAAAAGTATACTAAATTAATAAAATAAAGGTTACACACACTATCATGGTTTGACATTCACGTCTATAGAAAATGACATATATATTGCTAAAGACAACGCGATGTTAACGCGTCACGGGAGACACTCGTTAAGTGAAAATGTTAGTTGTAAGAATTCTAAATGTGTTAAGTATTTTTTTATATGAACATTTTGCGATGTGTTTTTTGGGCGAGAATCGAATCTGCAATCATGGTGTACAGTCATAGCTTCTAATTAGGCTGCAATGAAGTGAAAAAAATGTACTAATACTCGAATAAAATAACGTTGGGTATTTATCTAATGAAATCGTTAAAGACGCTTGTTTATTATTATTATTTTTTCACGCTTTACGTTTTTCTTTGCGTAAGACGGTAGTCAGAGAGAATTTAATGTTAAAACATTCCGTTTCCTACTTTCTACCTGAAATCGAGACATTGCACGTTGGTTGGCGGAACTAAACGCCGTGTTATATTAAATATGACCTAAAAAAATCTTAATGTATTATAAGTACTTACTAGTCCAGGTGGTCCAGTCAATGTATGTGTTTTCCCACTTCCTGTTTGTCCATAACAAAAAACTGTACAAGAAAATCCTTCTACCGCCATTTCCAATAAGCGTTTGATACCGGAATATTCTAGAACATCCTCCTGTGAAATTAGATGTGGTGTGTAAGCCATAGTAATACGTTTTAACTAGTATTTCCCTAAGGTTTTATACTGTTAGGTGATTTTGACTTAATCGTCGCGCGTGGTCTTACTAGAGCGATGAAATGAAAATTATTTAGAAATAATCATTCCCTTAAGTGGCGTTCGAACCCACTATCATCGTGTTTCTAATATGACACAATCCTAGTGCGTCACTTTGGCAACTACAAAAAAATAATAAATATTTTTTCTTAATTATTTTTTTATTCAATTCAATGTTTTTTGGGTTTAGGTATATATAGGGTGTCCCAAAATTAACGCAAGATTTGAATTAAATAGAAAATGCCATTTTAGTCTTTAAATAGCGAATGAATAATGAATATAATAGCAAATGGCGGCAAAGTCAAATCTTGCGTTAATTTTGGGACACCCTATATAAGGCTTTGTGGGTGGCGAAAGTTAACGATTGTTTTATTCGTCATTTTCACTTTATACAAATATCTGTCATTTTAATTATTGAACGTGTATTATGTATATAAAATGTTAACATATTACAACACTTACTTGAGTGGCAGCAGGTTCGAATACGACATTGTAAGAGAAAACTTTAGGTTTCTGCCCTGGCACTGTTCCTTGGCAAATGATTTGACCTTTGCCTGGAAACTCTAGCATGTGTCGCTCTCGAACAGAACGCTCTTTATCGTTTGTTGGTCGAACTCTACATAAAAAATAAAGAAAAACATCGTCTTCTTTGTTAAAATATATAATTTCATAAAATGAACAAAATAGTATTTAGAAGCATTTATATTATTGTTACTATTTGAAATATCCAGAAATGGCCCGTCAAGCCCTAGGATTAAAACAGAAATGAGTTGGTCTCCTAGATAAAAAGTTAAGAAAAAAGTACATGACTGTGACCTCCTGGACGGCATAAAAAGGTAACACCTTACACCATGCTACAATAAAGAGAACTCAAAAGCCCAGGAAAGGAAATTGAATTCGCTTACCTCACAACTACGTTGATATTATCCTCGTCTACGTTAAGGGTGGCGGTAGAACCCTGCAAACTTCGGTCTACGCTGCCTGCTCTGCTACTACCACTAAAAAAAATAGGGTTATCTTAGTATCATTCAATTTCAATCTTAAGGTTAACTTTATTATTAAATATATATTTTCATTAGATTTTTTAAGAAAATCTCCGATAGTTTTTTTCGTTTTGAAATTTGGTTCTTAATTTTTTACCTTTTTTTTTTATGGATAACGGGGGGCAAACGAGCAGAAGGACCACCTGATGGTAAGTGGCTACCTTCGCCCATCAACATCTACACCACCAGACATGTTGTAGATGCCTTGCCAACCTAGAGGATACAGATGAAAGGGGAGGATAATGTAGTAGTCCGCTTTCGGAACCACAACATTTTGGGGAAAGGATGGGGGGGAAAGGGGAAAGACCTGGCTTACATGCCATCGCACCGGAACACATCATAAGATATTTGGCGGTTCGTCTTTGACATGATAGTTGTTGCGAGCCAGACCTAACCTAGTTAACCTAGCTAACCTAGTTATTTTTAGTTGCTTTGAATAGATGTATATGGCAAACATTTTTTTCTTATTTCCGTCTAAAATATACGAGTATGATTATCATCTTACCCTACGTTGCATAAATTTTTAAGAAGTTAAAAGTTATTATACCTAATAACGCCTATACCTAATATAATAATAACGCCTGACGTGGCGCAGAGGCATAAGCGTGCGACTGTAAACGCGGCAGGTTGTGGGTTCGATTCCCACTCCAGTAAATGGAAAATTTAGTATTTTCATTTCTTGAGTTTGGTAACAAGGCAAAGTGCGGTGTTAAGTTCCGGCACTCAACACGCAATGCCTCAATTTGGCGGAAAGTAGGGAACGGAGTGTCTTAACACTAGGATCCCTCTGCCTACCCTGCTATCTGCGGTATACAGCGTGAAGCTGTCTATGTATGTATGTATGTATGTACTATTAAAATATATCAATACTATATACACATGAATAATGTAAATACGATATCTAGGTGCATTGCAAACGCTTGGCAAGATCGATTGTTACCTCTAGCTTGAATAAAATATTACCCCAATGTGCAAAATAAACTATGATAACGTGTTTTATTTCCAAGTGTCAGTAGCACATTTATTATTAAAAAATATATAAAAATATCAAATAGATGCTGTAATATTTTAAATTGACAATGTGAACATTTTATTACATTAATAACAATTTTTAAACTTAATAATTTTTTAGCTTCAAGCATATAGCAGGGTAGGCAAAGGGAACCTGAGAACCTAGTGTTGAGACACTCCATTCTCTTTCAGCCGTTCCCCAATGAAATCCAGGAAATGAAAATACTAAATATTAATTTAAGATTTTTATTTCCTGGAGTGGGAATCGAACCCACAACCTGACGCGTTTACAGTCGCACGCTCGTGCCTCTGCGCCTCGACAGGCGTTAGCTGTTGGGGCTATTCGTTCATCAAATATACATATATTTTATATGTACTTATATCATTTTATGCTTTTTATACTTACATTTCATATATAGGTAGATAGACTTTATAAAAGTTATGTTTAAAAAGCGATTACCGATACACGGTCTATTTGATTGCTGCACGTTTAGTTTTTCAAAGTCAATAATAAAAATGTTTGCTTATTTTACTTTCAGGAACTCGTATGTCCTTGATAGAAAAAATATTTGTTTGTACCTATATATAACAGTTGAACTTTGAATTCATTTTTAACTTATAAAATTCAACATTTGTTTTTTTTAAGCTTGAAATTTTTTTTTTCAATTCAGACCGTTATTCATTTTCCAATCATTTCATTTCATTCGACCAATCTCAATTTGATCAGTACATCCAAAATATTTTAAATATATCCATTCTTTGGAAGTATAGTTTGTCTCTTAATAAAATTTCTCTTTTTTTATCCCACTTCAAAAAGAGAGGTTATCAATTCTACAATTTTTTTATGTGTGTTACCGCATTACTTTGTACTGGGTGAACAATTGATGGTTTTCTTTATGTGATAACTAGTGGTCTGACTCTCATTTAATGTAGTTAAGATGTGACAAATGGTTTTTGAATTATTCGTAATGATTGCACTTTTTTTGAATATAAATTAACTTTTTTTTGTCGGTTATATATTTTTGTTAAAATCTTAATTATGATTAAGTAAATTTACTATTGAGTAAAATTAAGTAATTAATACGAAAGGTAAAAACATATTGACTATAATATATGCATTCACCTTCAGTTTCAGATTGTTATCTTTTTCAGTTTACCAGCTCTTTGTATATTCAAATACCTTCTTCCTTCCGTGAAAGTGACAGCTTGTTTTGTACATGGTCCGATTATTATATCTAAGGTCAGGGTTCTCACTAAACATAAATTAAGCAATATTTTTTTTATTTCGGCGTATATAGCAAAAAAGAGAGAGAAAATTTAGTGTTAAGACAGTACGTTTCTCATTTTTCGATAAATTTCGGGACATTTAGTGATGAATACGATATATATGCATGTAATATTTTCTTTTGTATTGACTTCTCGTCGCCTCTATCAGACCTGAGATAGATAAAAGCTAAAATTTATACTAGATTCGATTCATATATTCTTTTGAATACACTCAATTCTTTTTATAAAGTGGTTTCTGTTAAACGAATGACAATTTGTATATAATTCTAATTTTTTGTATATCTCTTTTGTCGTGAAACATCGATTATTCTTTCAAAGATTAACAAGTCGTTGTTAGACATAATCTGTTAAGAATCTATACCAATAACTTCAAACTTGTATAGTGAAATATATTCATTGTATAACAAAAGGTCAGATTTCTTTACGTCCCCTTTGAAAACAGCTCAAGGATTTTTATTCAATATGAATATTCCTAAGTATTTTAGTGCCAGGTATGTGATAGTAGTATACCGTTAGAAGGTCTTTTGATGGCTATATTATGTAAGCATACGAGTTGTTGCTCGAAACTTATTTTGTATAAATTTGTGATCTTTATGATTTGTCATGCTATTTCCTACATTCCGTTATAATTTAGTCTCTACATTCAGTACTATCGATAGCAAAAGGGAAAATTCCGTATTTTCCATTATAGAAATTTCGGGAAATCCTCTTTTACTTCTCTCCCACACTTAACAACCTACATGACAAATTTCGGTAGTACCTTCTCTGTCAGTCAATCATGTTTGATCCCGCGTAGCAAGATGGTCAGAGAGGACCTTGTGTCAAGACACTTCGTTCGCCGCTCTACCGCTCTCCGACTTAAATATAAATATACCGATAACTGATGTTATGGTCACAAATACATACTGTGATCACAAGTTTTTCAGTTCCTGACTAAATACAAATACTTTCTTCCGGTCACGGTTCTTAGCTTAATTTTAAAACCGTTGAATTATAGCTTCTATTAATTTCTTACAATTTTGCATTTGTTAGTAGTATTTCACTATAGTCAAATATTATCAGTGTTCATTTATAGTTTCAAAGTGGCATCTTTAGAGCAAATAAGCATTCGATAAGGTGAAATTAGTCAAGGTTGAAAGGTTAGTCATCAAGGTCATCGACTTAATCATATTTAATGGCATTTCCATGTCACCTTTTGTTAAGTGAGTAATTTCCTTCCTCTTAAATTTCCTTACGTGACCTTTATGCCAGTCGTCATTTACACTAATAGTATATAACGATTTTGAATTCAAAAGTTAATACGTACAGAACAAAGTTTGCTTTTAGTTCTAAGAAAGACAATAAAAATAGACAAAGCGATTTATTTTAAGCAATATTGTTTTCATGACTTTAAAGTACACAAGGTAAGTAATTATATAATAATATAACATTTTTGACTGTGCTATCATATATAATTGCCATTCACCACTTTGACATCAAAAGTACTATGGATAACCTGAAATTTCAATTTCAAGTTCTACTTTCAGATTACAATTCAGTTATCTGAATTGCCCCATTTTGCATTTGAAAAGTGCTTCGGAATCGTAATGAAATTAGCTTATATATTATAATATGTATTTAGATGCTGTAATTCATACTAATATTATATTTGGGGAAAGAGTTCATCCTTCTTTCTCGTCGCAACTAAGCGATTTTATGCAATGATTTTTTGAGTGGAGATAGTTAAAAGGCCAGAGGATGACATAATACTTTTTACATTCTCATTGTCATAGGAGGATTCATAACGATGCGTATATCGACAGGCCCTACGTACAATAGTGAAAAACGAATTTGAAAATTCATAAGATTGATATTTCGTCATTATCCAAAGTATTGATTATTGTAATTTTGTCATTATTAAAGAAATTCATTTCTATTGGATAATGACACAACCTTAGGAACCTTTAATTAATTCTCCTATAATATTGTATGTACTTTTGCACTTCTACCAGAGTATAGTATGTAGGACCCGTCGATATAAAAGCACCTAATTATGAATTATGAATTATCATTAACTATTATTAGTGGGAAACGGAAATGTTATAGAGACCGGAGTGTCTTAACACTAGGTTCCCTAGTTCTTTCTGCCTACCCTGCTACGTACGGTATATAGCGTGAAGCTAAAAAACAAAAAAGAAACTATTATTAATTCCCGTTGACTACGCGAGCAAAGTTGCAGGTAACAGATAGTATCTTTATATTTTCTTTTATTATAAAAAAAATGACAAACGAACAAAAGTAAATGGGTAAGGAGTGACTTCAACGCTCATATAAAATGTATATATTTTTGTAGAAGGCAATTTCAGACGTGCACTCTAAAAGGCCTGAAGACATGACCTTTAACAATTACCTCTTTTTATAATTGATAGTTAAAAGTCGATCACGGCACTAATTAAAACTTTTTTATATTAAAAGGAAAAACACCATCATGTAAAGGATTTCATAATATTTAAAAATGGTTAATAATTACTCCGCTACAGATGAAGCGCTAAAAATATGTTAATTGCGTAAGTATAACTTTAGTTCAATATTTTTTTTTCTACCTTGCTGGTAGGTCTGGTAACAACGCAAAGCGCGGCGTTGAGTTCCGCGACTTAGCACACAATGCCTCAATTAGGCGGATAGTGGGGAACGAAAATGTTAAAAGAGAACGGAGTGTCTTAACACTAAGTTTGACACACTTCCCTTTGCCTAAAAAAATTGTGTCAATACACTCTGCGTTCTGCATTTTCCACTCCAATTTGAGACATTGCTAGTTAAGTGTTAATTCCCAATGCCACGCTTTGTCTTATCATAGGGAATAATTCTTCGAGAGGGAAACTAACCCATAATCATACGCGCTTGTTAGACGTCACGAGGGCCTTTTCTGTATATGGCAACATATTCTAAATATTTAAGAAATAATACTGATAAAGGCTGTTATAAATCGAAATGGCAAGGTCAAATTCGAAAGCAAACAAGTAAATTAGAGTATACTCGTACTTAGTCACTTCCGTAGCCAGTGCCGCAGTAAGTTATATTATGATTCACGATCAATTCATTACTAGTAGTTTTTCTGTGTTTTATACTGCTTATATATATTGTATACAACTTATAGTTTTTTTTTTTTTTTATGGATACCGGATGGCAAACGAGCAGAAGGACCGCCTGATGGTAAGTGGTTACCTTCGCCCATGAACATCTACAACACAATAGATGTACTAGATGCGTTGCCAACCTAGAGGATACAGATGGAAAGGGAGGATAATGTAGTAGTCCGCTATCGGAACCACCACATTTTGGGGAAAGGATGGGTGGGAAAGGGGAAAACCTGGCTTACATGCCATCGAACCGAAACACATCATAAGATATTTGGCGGTTCGTCTTTGACATGATAGTGGTCGCGAGCCAGACGGAGGACGAACCTCCTACCACCAAACAAAAGTCTGGTAAATAGTTTGTCTTAATATAAACTTTTTAATTGTTTTCAAAGAGGAGGAGGTTGTCTATTAAACAATTTTTTTTTAACTGTGTTATGCACTAAAAAGAGAAGGAGAGAATCAGACAGTAAAATTCAGACAGTAAGCTTTTTACTGTGGGTGAACCAATTTCGATAATTCTTTTTTATATGATAGCTAACGCTCTTGATGTGGTCCCATTTAAATTTAGTTGACATCTGACAAGTAGTTTTTGAGTTATTCGTAATAATATAGCTTTTTAGTGCATTTTATTTGAAGTCGAGTTTCTTTTTTGTTAAAATTTGGTAAGTTAAAACGTTTTTTTTTTTAATATTTTTTCAACTTCACGCTTATTACCACGTTTTTTACATGCTTGAACCTAGTGTCAAGAGGCTCTGTTCCACCCAGATGATAGACAGAAAGTGGAGAATTGAGTGTCTTAACAATATAATCTCTCTGCCAACACCATAAATGTGAAAATTAAAAAAAGGAAATGGTTATAAGGTCTTTAGGTACTCATATGTAATTTGTAGAATATTCTATCTACGGAATACAGTGAACGATTAGGCAAATTGTCAGGTTCGCGTGTCGATGGCCGAAGTGCTAGCAACGGGGTGAACTGATTGCTTGCATTAAATATTTACTGAGCAGTGAGGAGTCTCACTTGACTTCTATTTGGAAGTGAAGATTGATCGAGGCTTCTACGAATTATTGCCTTTTTTATTATTTTTTTTTTATATAAGACTGATATTATTAATACTTATATTATGTATAGCCATCGTTGTACAGTAGGACTGATTGACTGTAAAGCCATTTGGTTGTGGGTTCATTCCCTCTTCGTTGAATTTCGCCACCTCTACACGAAGGAGGTGAACAGAGTGAGTTGACACTCGGTTCTCTTTTACTACAATGCTATGCGAAATTAAACGTAAAGCCGAAAGTAATAATATTTATAGAACTAAAGTACATAACGTAGTATTGCAACTTTTAATGGACATATATAAATTCATTTTCTTCTACATGCTACGCGTCTTAAGACACTTTCATAGATTTAACCAGTAAGGTCAATGAGAGGCCATATTATTGCAGTGGGACGGCGTCTCTGTAATAGTGATAGGTTGTGGGTTCGATTCTGATTCCGGAGAATGATTATTTTGAAATAATTTGCATTTCTCCGCTCTAGCAAGACATAGCTCGGCATTGAAAACGGCAAACGGAGTGTCTTGACACTAGGTTCTCTCTGAATAACCTGGTACGTGGGATGAGGCGTGAAGTTGCTTTTTTTTCTATTTTTCAGTAAGGGCTTTACTTCTTTAAGCTCAATAATACATAACACAATATTTTGTGTTAGTCTTTTATTATTACCTGCCATTCCTCGATCTGCTTTTTACACTATCTTCATCACCCCACTTTCCAAGTGCTGGTAGTACTAGAGAACTGCCGCCTGGTTGTTCTGTGCTTCGAGCTTTGCGTGTCTTCAGTTCTTTACCTGAATTTTATTTTTATATAGAAAATACTATATATATTTATATATATATATATATATATATATATATATATATATATATATATATTCTAATTTACTATCTATTTTTGGATTTACGTAGGTACTAACAATCAGGAGTTCTAGTGTTTAGTCACTACATTATTGTCAAAGTCAAAATCGAAATAAGAAGTTACATTCTTCGTTTTTTAATATTAAACAACTTACCATCGGTTCACAAAATTTTATGTCTCAGGTCTGAGAAGGACCGGCGCAAGAAAGTCAGTGGAAAAATTGACTTTCAATGTATGCAATCATTGAATTTTACCTAACCAGTAATTCTCTGTTCTGATTAATCTATCAAAAATTTCCAAAATCGTCTTGGGGCCTAAATTCCTTTTACAGGTCTACATAAAGGAAAACTGATTTTAGAGGTAGAGGTGTAAAAAATACCTATTCCTTAGTTACAAATTTTAATTGTCAAGTATTCTAATTATACTTGTGGAAGTCTGAACTATCAGTTTCTTTTTGAAAAAGAAGTTATTTGCCCAAAATAGTTTTTGAATACTTAGTCACTTTTATATGTAAATGTTTTAAAGACCTAACTTTAAAATTTATTATTATTATTTTTTTTAAATTAGAAAACAAAAAAAGTACACTCGAACATATCTCAAATGTTCTACTATGATGCATTTGGTAATTAAAACGTATTACCGTAAAGCTTATAAGCAGAAAGTTATAAATTATTTAAAAATTCAAAACATTTTTCTGCAGTTTTACTATAATATAATATAGTAATTTCTCACCACATCTAGTTGTAGCTACTAATGTATCAGCACTCTTAGATATATTTCTGGAAAGAGCTGATGGGGGCGCTCTCATGGGTGTCGCCTGACGATGATGGTAAAGCATATCGGATAAAGGTTGGAAGATGCGAATATTCTTTAAATCCATTCTTCATTCCACCATATGTTTTTGTAAATATACATAACACACAATTTAAACATTATTATAGGTTTTTGTTTTACAAATTAATTATTTACAGACAATTGTTTTATGACCACGATGTTTCGCTGAATGTCCTGATAGTGGAGTACTTAGAACATTTTCACATGCGGGCTGCTGTTTTGTTGTGTTAATTTGATTTTTATAGTCAACATAAACTATTTAACGATCACTTTTTTTAAATAACTGCATATTAAAAAAAAATCACTACTTAATAATTCAAAAGCAAAACAGTTGACGTATATTAAAGCGATGTTTATGTAAATAAATATTGCAAAAATTGAACAACAATTTCAACACTATATATTTAATTAATCTGAACAAAAATAATTACAATAATTCATAATATATTATCTTAATTAAAAAAGGGTTATATATATGAAATGGCGGGAACAGTATAATTTACAATATGGCGACGCGAGTGACAGCAAAGCGCGCGTGGCACTGACTGAATAATTTTCAGCCTTTCAAGTTTCATAAAGCCTTTAGCCAGTTATATGCTCTATTGCCTATGAGTGAGATATGTTTTGATAAATATCTAGTTATTATGTGATTAGTAGTGTAAGGTGTTGAGTGTAAATTTAAGCTAATATAAAAAAAGGTTAGGTCATTTTTAAAATTGATTAAGTTATAATATTTTAAATATAGACATCTAAAATTTTAAAACGTAATATTATTATACGGAAATACAAAACAATATGAATACAGTAGTGGGATTTGATCCTACGACCTATTTAATCGATATAAAACAAATGTGCCATAATTTTATTTTAACTTCACGCTGTAACCCGCATATAGCAGGGTAGACAGAGGGAACCTGAGAACCTAGTGTTAAGACACTCCGTTCTCTTACAACAATTCCGTTCCCCACTTTCCGCCGAATTGAGACAATTTTCTAGTTTAAATTGTTTTTTTGGCATAATAAATATATGTATTGATTAGATATATAAAGATACCTTGTTTCTATAATGTGACATAACAGAACCTGGGTGAAAGACAAAATTATTGAGTATAATACATATAAACTTCAAAGGTGAAATTGAAGATTAAATTGCGCCTATTGCCGATGATGTTATTGGCGGTTTTATTAGATTTTTATAATAGAGCTATATTGACATATAAGTATATAGCTTTAGGTATATAGGAATAATTGCTGTAATTCATTTTTCTATTGTTTCGTTTCAAATTAACAATATTATTTTTATTTATACATTTGTACACATATTCCTCATTCTGTGATATATTATAGAGACTATAAGCTGAATAAATATATAAGCTTTATAACTGTAACGTTTCAAAATCAAAATCAAAAATCAAAAATCAAAAATCAAAAATCAAAAATCAAAAATCAAAAATCAAAAATCAAAAATCAAAAATCAAAAATCAAAAATCAAAAATCAAAAATCAAAATCAAATATTACAAGCACTTTCGAAAAGTCAATTTACAAAGGTGTCAGTCGTGTCAGTCCTAACGGAAGCTACCACCGGCTCGGAAGGCAGTTCTGCTGAGAAGAGCCGGCAACAAACTCAACAGTTGCTATTTCAAATAAAATTTTTACAATAAGTATACAACTATGATGAGCCTCCCGACTCCCGACTCGCGGATGAGCGTCAACAGCATTTATTTCCACACATTGACATCATTATAGTATTCTTGGACAGAATAATTAAGAATAATAATTAATCATTTAGATCCGTTGGTAGTTTTCATGTAAAATCGTATAAACATTACTTACACACTTTCATATTTACAATTTTACTAGGACTAGTAGTACATTTCTTTAATAAGGAAAAATGAAACAAAGAACGGAGAGTTTTAGTACTAGGTTCTCGCTTGAAACTGCTAAAAAAATAAACCATTAAATTACAACTACTGTTTACAATTAGGAATACTCGTGTGCTGAACTTGGGTACCTTAGAATCAATGTTTGAAAATAATTCATTAAGCTATCGTAAATTTGTGAGGGTGTCTTTAATAGGGTAGCGTTTGTTGACCCGCATGTCCATATGTCTATTTTACCTAAATTGATTTTCGTTGGCTAAAAATGGTTAGCAACTCAAAGAAATAAACTCGGTACAAAATATTTAAATATTAAATTGTATTTATAAAACATATTTTTAATTAATTAAAATAAAGAATTAAACATTGAAATAGGTATTAGCTTCATGCATTTCCTGGACATAGCAGGTAGAGAGAATAAGTATTTACCACCCTCTGTTCTCCACATACCGTCTAATTTTAACGATATTGTGTTGAATGGCGAAAACGAACGCGGTACTTTGTGTTGCTAAACTGAAAATTATGAATTGCTTTAATTATATTAGGTAATTCACCAAATAGAGATATATCTCACAACAATGACGTGTATAGACTGACCTTGTCCTACTATAAAATACTTCTGTTAGATTATACCTAATTCTACAAATAAGATCTCGTAAAAAACATGAGGACCCCCTGGAGGGCATGTATCAGGATAATTAGTGGACAAGGAAAAGAAGTATGCAGGAACCGAAGCGCTTGGCGCTCCGTTCTCCTTGACTAACCGCTAGGGATAAAGCGTGAAGCTACGCTAAGTAATAATGTTATAAACGCGAAACTTTGTAAAGATAGACGGATTCTTATAACTCTTTCACGCAAAAACTACTGAACGATTTTAGATAAATCTTTACAGTACTATAACTTATATTTCAGAACAACGTACGATATATATGTTAGAATTGATAAAGGTTTTGTGTGATTGGTCATAATATAGCAATAAGTATCTAGTACTTCTCTTCTCTCACTCTAGGAAATATAAAATTTAGTATTTTCACTTCTTGGGTTTGGTAACAAGGCAAAGCGCGGCGTTGAGTTCCGCCACTCAACACGCAATGCCTCAATTCGGCAGAAAGTGGGGAACGGAATTGTTGAAAGAGAATGGAGTGTCTTAACACTAGGTTCTCTGGTTCCCTCTGCCTACCTTTCTATATGCGGGATACAGCGTGAAGTTAAAAAAAAGTATCTAATATAATACTAAAAGAAAAATAAAAAAAAATTGAGGAAATTTTCGATTTTCAATTTTATATTATTTCAGCTTCTTACTATTTTGCGCATAAGAGGCATAACAGAGAAAATCTCCGTTCTCGGCTTTCCCGCCTAATTCGAGATTCGAGTGGCGGTACTTAACGCCGCGCTTTGTCTTATCAAAGTGAGGCACACAACTAATTATGTATACGGTCAGACGCCACCGAACCATGATCGACTCAAGTAGATTACTATGACATGAAAAATAGTGGTATACGAGTATTGTGATCGCAAACGATGTTAGAAAATTTAATTTGTACGCAATTATGTTGCTTTTGTATATTTTTTGTGAGACCTTCATAAATAGAAGGAAATAGGACAAGGTTTTTACAACTAAAGTGTATATTTTTAAAAGATTTTTTATGTATTACCTAATACAGCGGTCTTTATAGTAAGCATGCTTTTTTCGGGTTAGTGTGTTATTATACTTGTGTTATTATAAGACTGTGAATTGGAATTTAATTCCATTATATCCAGAAAGTATTTATTATATTTATTCATTTTGATATCCACAGTTAGTTTCGATAAGCAGAACGGTCGCTTCCACCATTCAGCCGCAACATGCATGAGAGCCGCTTGAAATATACCAAAGTGAACATAGGAGCGAATTATATAAATTCTTTAATTCCTAGAGCATACTACTTGGTTGAAAGACATGTATGAAGATAGATGAAAATTTCCACCTAATTCAGAGAATTCATTTCAACAAAAACAAAAAAATAATAATTTATAGAAAAAAACTAAGAAATTCTAAGAAAAAAAACAATTTTTTTTTTTATTTTTAATAATAATTTAATATTTTCATGACCAAATAATGTTAAATAATTATAATGCATAGGTATAGAACTAATTATTTAAATGATTATTTCAATTTTTTTTTTATTTTAAGTGGGGAACGGAATCGTTGTAAGAGAACGGAGGGTCTTAACACTAGGTTCTCAGGTTCTCTCTGCCTACCCTGCTATATGTGGGATTCAGCGTAAAGTTAAAAAAAAAAATTATTATTTCACATATTTACTAATTGCTGCCTATCTTTCATAGACAATATTTTGATGAATACGTTGCCGGTTGCAGCGATTACAAGAACGTTTATCCAATGATTGGCAGTTAATCGATATTTTTAATCGGAATAGTGACTAGTGACAACGATTTTTCCTTTTAAAGCAAAGTTTTTTGTTTTTTGCTTTAAGTGTTGTTATCAAATTGTGCTCTAAGTTTATGTTTCATTTTAAATTTTGAAGCTTATCATAAAATTAATATCCTGCACATAACAGGGTAGGCAGACGGAACCAGATAATCAAGTGTTAAGACACTCCGTTCTCTTTTCACATTTAGATTCCCCACTTTCCACCGAATTGAGGCATTGCGTGCTGAGTGGGGTACTCAACGCCGCGCTTTGCCTTGTTACCAGAGCGAGGAAATGGAAATATTTAATATTTTTTTCTTTTTTTTTTACCTTCACGCTGTAACCCGCACATAGCAGGGTAGGCAGAGGGAACCAGAGAACCTAGTGTTAAGACACTCCATTCTCTTTCAACAATTCCGTTCCCCACTTTCCGCCGAATTGAAGCATTGCGTGTTGAGTGGCGGAGCTCAACGCCGCGCTTTGCCTTGTTACCAAGCCAAAGAAATGAAAACACTAAATTTTACATTTCTTGGAGTGGGAATCGAACCCACAACCTGTCGGGTTTACAGTCGCACGCTTGTGCCTCTGCGCCACGACAGGCGTTAATGCTAAATATAATTTAAAATGCTAAATATAATTTAATATTTTCATTTCTTGGCGTGGGAATCAAACTCACAACCTGTCGCGTTAAAAGTCGCACGTTTGTGCTTCTGCGCACAAGCCTCCATAAAATAAATTATGTCGAATTTAAATTTTTATTTTTAATATCACCTTAATAAAGTTACTATTTACTTTCTTAATGTCTACATTACCTTCATAGTTAGTAAATTGACTTGGTGTCATTAAATTACTATAATAATTGAGTGAAATCTAATTTATTTTTTAAAATAGCTAATAAAAAGGTTTTAATGAGTCACAATGTCAACGACATTTTGCATTATCTACATAACGAGCTATTGGGCGGGAAAATCATCTGTCATTCGCCACAACCGCCTATTATGGCGGCACTTATTTTTTACTAATAATATATTTCTATTATTAAAGCCATCCGTTATCCGGACATGTGTTTTATGTTGTAAATATGTAGGCATTTATTTTTCTAGCAATGTTAACGAACTCTTTTTGTTTCACATTAATGTTACTTTCGGAAAAAGGATTTGAAATGAAAAAAGTTAAAATCTCGTTTTTAAAAGTCGCATAAAAAAATCTACCACTTATTTACTCGAATGGCTTTTTAAAACAATGATTCAGAGAAAAGAAAGAAAAGAGAATGTTATTTATTAAATATTGAAAAAGTATAGAAATTTGCGTAGCCACGACTCAAAAATTTTTATACATTTTATAAAAATACCTTTTTATTATATTTTTTTCCCATTCCATCCCTTTAATATGTATATGACAAACATATATAACGAATGAATAGAATACACAATTATATATATATATATATATATATATATATATATATATATATATATATATATATATTTAGCTTCACATTGTATCCCGCATATAGCAGGGTAGACAGAGGAAACCTGAGAACCTAGTGTTAAGACACACCGTTACACACATTCCGCCAAATGGAGGCATTGCGTTCTGAGTGGCGAAACTCAACGCCGCGCTTTACCTTGTTACCAAGCCCAGGAAATCAAAATACTAAAGTTATATTTCCTGGAGTGGGAATCGAACCCCCAATCTATCACGTTTACAGTCGCACGCTTGTGCCTCTGCGCCACGACATACGTAATACATAATTTAATATTTTATTAATACGCATAATATTATTCACTGAGCTAACGAGAAGCAGGTGACGTTAGACAATAGTGTCGGTTGCGGTTCGCTGCTTAACAGTTTTTTGGTTCAACTGAGTGTTATTTTGCGTGTTTCCATTATGATGCTTAAAATTTATTTTTTAATATAAATAAAAATAATATATTATACATGTGTGACAAAATAAAGTTTGTTAGAATCAATAGGTAATTTTTACATTTGCTGCGCTGAGTGACGGAACTCCAAGCCATGCCTTGCGTCCCTGGAATGGGAATCGAACCCATGACTTGTGGTGATTACAGTCGAACGCTTGCATTTGCCTTTGTATCACGACTGGCCTAGTTGTTACTGTTTATCACTACAAAACAATTTATCACTTATCCATCAGAATAGCATAAAGGCTCCTATTTTTCCAAATTTTCAATTTTTGAAAGCAAATACAAATAAAGTAAGCTATAAAACCTATGTGTTATATATTTGAAATTTGCTAATTAACTCCTTTCATTTGACATCCCACACGGTACCCATCAACGATTTTTTTGTTTTTATTTATGACGTAATTGCCTTTAGAGGGTGCCATATTGAATTAAAAGTGACATCACATATCTAAGAACACTTGGACTATCAATACCTATCTAACGTCACCTTAATTACATAATTTGGTCCAGGGGTTTGGAAGATAGGAGGTAATAATGAATATTACAAACATACATGATACGCGCGAAAAACATAACCCTCCTTTAACGATCGGTTAAAAACCAGCATTTACAGATAAAATTTAATATTAAAAATATTTGCCGTGAAAAGTATGCATTTTTGATTTATCAACTTATTCACTCACGCTATATAAGGTAATAACCTTAGTTAGTTATTAGAAATGAACAATGAAAACAGTGTATAACCGAAAACAATAGCATTTCCTCTTCCTATTTATTTTGGTACTAGCTTAATGTATCTTCTTTTGATGTCTACATTTGACCTTTATTTTGTTACATAATTATATATTGTACCGTACGGTTGACTGCAGCGACATAGTGTACGTTGATTAGCGGAACTCAACGCCGCCTTTTGTCTTTATGTATTTCAATTATTAAAACTCATCGGAGGTCACAGGTTTAAATTCTAATCATCACACCTCCAAACCTTCTCTACGTACCTTTTATTTCTTGTTAGCTTCACGCTGTATCCCGCATATAGCAGGGTAGGCAGAGGGAACCTGAGAACCTAGTGTTAAGACACTCCGTTCCCCACTACTCCAGGATAATTAATAAATACTTTAACGTGTTTCTTTATTTTATTTTTAAAATTAATTCGTTTTGTATGGCAATTATAATACAAGGCATAGGTATCATTTACATAGCTTCACTCACGCTTTATCCCGCATTGCAGGATAATCAAAGAGAACTTAGTGTTAAGACACTCCGTTCACCGCTTTAAGTGGCGAGGCTTACACTTTGTCTTACCCAAGGTAAAAGGTTCCAAAAAAAAAACATAATAATAATAACTAATGTCCCCGTATATGCGTTAATAACGCATTGCGTAGTGACGTATATGTCACTTTATATAAACATGGATATCAAACTATAGTAGTGTGTGTAACATTTATTTTGTTAATTTAATATATTTTCATGGATTATTTTAAGAAAATATAATTATTGTGCACTCCTTTGCTATATAAACTATAAGTGTGCCGAGTTTAATACTCCTCCGTCCGCGTAATTTTCGTAAAAAGGGATCCAAAGTTTTTCCTTCACGTATTTATATATAAATAGTTGTGACGGTTAATAGAAGCGAAAAGGACCAAATAGAATTTTTGTCTGTCTGTATATATGGGTATATAATATAAATTTTACACAATAATAACGTTTTTAAATTCCAATTATATTGTAATTGCCATTTTATGATTAGACGAACGTCAATAGTGTTCATAACTAAAATTATCTTCGGGAAAAATATGACAAAGTGCAATTTTTCCCATTAAAATTATACATTTTGTTCTTGACCAATTTGCAAAACAAAGGGTATAAACTCCCATGCATTAAGTGTATCTTCTACTCAATCTTTAAACAAAGGTATCTCGATATTATTTCATTGTGCACGTTTGTTCAAAGCTCAAAGACAGCATTTATAGTGAAGAAATTAATATTTAGTATTTTAATTTCCTTGCTCTGCTAACAAGGCAAAGCGCGGCGTTGAGTTCCGCCACTCACACGCAATGTCTCAATTCATCGGAAAGTGGGGAACGGAAATGTTAATAGAACGGAGTGTCTTAACACTAGGTTCTCAGGTTCTCTCTGCCTACCCTGTTATGTGTGGGATACAGTGTTGCAGGGAGAGAGGCTTGAGACTAATGTGTAGGCCCAAAAGGCCCTGAAGGGCCGCTTTAAATTACACATTAACGCTTCTATTCTATTCCATAAAAAAATGGCAATATTTATAAAATAAATAAAAAATCGATATAATACATATATTGTGACATTAGGTAGGATTATCGCTTAAACACTTCCAGCCAAATTCTTATTATTATATAATTCATCTAATTTATTATCTAGTCAAAATAACTATTTAATTTTCACAGTAGGATAGAAGCAAATTTTGACCATTTATTTTAACTTCACGCATGATCCCTACCAATTTTGCGTAATGCACGTAAAAAAAACAATGTAACCAAGATTAAAATCGGAATTCGCTACAAAAGTCAGGTATGTCTAGCAAATACTACGGTCCTAACAGACCGTGACGAACTTCAAAACCTATGTACACCATGGAATTACCTTCAAAATAACCATAGACCGTAGACCATACGAGTACACCATAGGCTCAGGTAAAAAACAATTGCTATAATTACTATAAGTGGCGGACACAAGCCTGAACGCCCAGTTTGCTTCACGCTGCCTTCACGGCATGTTCAATTTTCATTTTTTTTACATATGGCAAAGATAAAAATGCATAGATAGTCCATTATAGGGTTTATATATAGGAAACAGGTTCTCCGGTCAGTGCCTCACAGTGTAGCGCTAGTGCATTCGTTACAATATGGTGAAATTTATTATTTTGGTAAGTAATTTATATTTATTTTTATAATATAATCTTTTTATTAATACGCGAAGCAAAAACCTTGTATACCTTTTTACGAAAATTACGCGGACGGAGGAGCGTGAAATTTGGCACACTTATAGTTTATATAGAGGAGTGCAGAATGCTAACATTTGTTTCAAATAATGCATAAAAAGTATATTAAATTAATAAAACAAATGTTACACACACTACCGTGGTTTGACATCCATGTTTATATAAAGTGATATACACATACATTGCTAAAGACAGCGCGTTTTTAATGCGTCAATGGGGACACTAGTAATTTTAAATACGTCGAATTCAAATATAAAAGTTTTAAAATCAGTTTTTGCAAGCATTTGGAACTTTAATATTATAATATTATAGACCAACAAAATAAATATCCTTTAGGCAGAAAACGCTTAATATATTTAGATGAAACTTTAAAGAAATATAGCTTACGCATCAGCAAATCAAATAACGTACAATTTGTAACGATGTTGTAATTTGCTCCTAATATAATGATAAGTATCTAGTACAAAACACACAAAGGTGATGACGATGACGATGATGTGTGTTACCTTTGATGTTGAATGTTTTCCACAACAAAAGTCATATAGAATATAACTTAATTATTGAAATTTTATCATACTTAATATGTACTTTTAATTCACAATATTTAAAATGATATGCTCACACTTTGGAGCCTAAATGGTCCCGAACAGTTCGATTTCAAAGGAGCTTTCTTCCGCGGACTCTCCAATTGTGGAATGATCTCCCTGCCGAGGTTTTCCCAGAGGGCTACAATATGGGGTTCTTCAAAAGGGGAATAAATAGGTTTTTGAAGGGTCGGCAACGCGTAAGTGATGCCCCTGGTGTTGCAAGCGTCCATAGGCCACGGTAACCACTTACCATCAGGTGGGCCGTGTGCCTTGTTGCCACCGTCGTGGTATAAAAAAAAAAATA
>JAKGSA010001125.1:27982-43189 GCA_033558755.1 Philaethria dido | reverse complement strand
GCCGTGTGCCTTGTTGCCACCGTCGTGGTTTAAAAAAAAAAAAAATGATAAATTGTAAAAAGTAAACAACAATATTACCTGTTATTATAATGAACCAAATTAAACCTCATGTTCGTTTCAGAAGTACACTAACTTTATCCGATAATGTCCTTCATTCAAATTTAACTAAAAATTACTAATACAGTAGACAATAATTAGTGAGGCCATCATGACGCAGTGGAAAAATGTTTAACTGTAAACGCACTTAGTTGTGGGATCAATTCCCACTGGGGTGTAATTTATTTTCATTTCCATGCTCTTATAAAACAAAGTGCAGCGTTGAGTTCCGTCACTTACACACAATGTCACAAAATCGGTCGAAAACCGAACGGAGTACCTTTACAATAGGTTCTCTGTTACTACCCTGCTCTACGAGATAAAGGGTGAAGTGAAGCTGTCAAATAAACCGGTAGACTAGACGCAAATGATAACATGGGAATAATGATAAAATTGACTATAATGACACTTATTAAAATGACTAGATTAATGAACGTAACATAATCGCTCTAGTAACATATACAATATGTATCATTAGATATATATTTAATGATTTTCAGTTTTGCCCATTATCTATGACCTTTACCGCTTTTAAAAACATGGTTTCCTACAAAATAAATATATAATTATAAAGCGATTAGGAAAATATAAAAGTATTGTTTTGTTTTAAATTCTTAAAAAATTTTTTGCATAGCTTCACGCTGTATCCCGCATATAGCAGGATAGGCAGAGAGAACCTAGTGTTCAAACACTCCGTTCCCTTCCACTTTTCACCGAATTGAGGGAAAACGTACTTAGTGGCGTAATAAAGCAGGAAATCTTCATTAAAAGAATAAACTAGCTGTTGTAGTGAAATTATTCTTATTTGAATGTACTCGATGGTTATGGCATTGAATCCTCTAGTGTATTTATATTTTGCTGTTCGGGTAAGATTAAGCGCGGTATTAAGCTCCGCTACTTAACACACAATAGGTAAAAAGTGAACAAACGAGACTCTAGATTTCCTATTACTACGCTGCTATGCGAAAAAACTAAAGCTGCAAATAATCGATATGCTTATAGAAAAAAATTGTGATTACGTTAGGCCACATCTTGTATAACATGTTTTCAAAATATTTGTTATTATCTGGACAAATTAATCAGGGGACTAAAGTAATATTTTTTTATTGCTTTCAAAATATCTAGATATTAGTAAATAAGTAAATAGTACTAATATACATATTTGTAATATAAAAAAATAATTAAATAAAATTAATTCTAAATTTCTTATGTCTGGTAAAACATACTCGTAGTTCAGATCCGATTCGATCCGATTTATATAGTTGATAGATTGAGGCCTGTTGTGGCGCAGAGGCACAAGCGTGCGACTGTAATGACGAACGGTTGTGGGTTCTATTCCCATTCCAGGGAGTAAAAATATTAAAGTAATAATTAATATTTTCATTTCCTCGCTCTAGTAACAAGGCAAAGCGCGGCATTGAGTTCCGCAACTCAACACGCAATGTCTCAATTTAGCGGAAAGTGGAGAACGGAAATGTTAAAAAGAGAACGGAGTTTCTTAACACTAGGCTCAAGTTCCCTCTGCCTAACCAGTTATATACGGGATACAGCGTGAAGTTAGGTTCTCTGACCTCGAAAACGTGAAAAAATGAGTGTCCGTTACTTGGTTATGCATAATTATATAATGTAATTAATCTGTAAATATATAAACTGCACTCATTGAGCATGACCTCAGAAAACAATAGTGTGACGTCACGGACCCCGAATGCAGGCCTTGGGGTCGCTTTACTATTGTGATTTTTTTCAACCAATTAAATTAATTTTATTATTAAGTTCTGTCTAAAGCTACTAAAATTATAACATCGTCTATTTTGTAAAGAGGTAGCTTATAAAAAATGTATTCTGAAGATATTTCAGTTTACATGAATACGAGCACTAGATATGAAATGACTGTATGAACCGAATGTATGATTTGAAATATTATTTAGGTATAGGAGATAATTTTACCTATACATACATACACACATACATACTAGCTTCACGCTTTATTCCGCATACAGCAGGGTAGGCAGAGGGAACCGAGCGAGCAGGGTAGAAAGAGGGGTAGTGTTAAGACACTCTGTTCCCCACTTTCCGCCGAATTGAGGCATTGCGTGCTGAGTGGCGGAACTCAACGCCGCGCTTTGCCTTGTTACCAAACCCAGGAAATAAAAAAATATCCATTTCCTGGAGTGGGAATCTAACCCATACATAGGAGACAAATATAACATTTTCGTAACAAAATTGTCTTTAGAAATGTAACTTCTAGATACACTGGCCTTTTGATGTTATATACGAGTACATAATATTATATTTAAAATATTAATTTAATTAGAAATTTTTTATACATAATTGTTAAAGATTAATTTATACTTTAACAATTATGTGTTTGTAATTATTAAGACTTCTTAGTAATTTTTTTTTGTTTCCAGTTAATTGCCTTAGTACACTGCTTTGTACGGTCTTACGGTGAAAGTGAAACAGTGCTGTCATCGGTGTTAACTCCTGACAAAAATGTTATTAGACAAGAGCGAAGTTACTATGAGAGATACGGACGTCCTTATGACAGGTTAGATGATAGACCATCAAGATGTGGTCGGTGTGATGATGATGATGATGACGACGATGACGATTATAGTAGAGGCCGTGATAGAGACGATGATAAGAGATCAAACAGGCCATCCTACGGAAGTCGGCATGATAGAAACAAAAATTACAACGATGACGATGACAGACGGTATGATGATGACAGAAGCAAAAACAAGAACGGGACAGATGATGACGGTGATGACAAAAGGCGGCCAAATGATGAAAAAGATAGAGACAGGCATAGCAGTAGAAAGAATAAACATAGAAACCGGCACGATGATAGGGATAGATACAGACCTGATTATTATGACAGGTTCTTAAGAGATCCGTACCGGGATAGATATGACGATCCTTATTCTAGACGGCAGTATGATAGATATCCGGACAGATACAATGACTATGGAAGATATGATGAATATTCTTATTCGGGTTACAGGAGACCGTACTATGATGATAGATACGATAGAGGCAGTAGCTATGGCGATTCTTATGGTGGATATGGTCCGGGGGTTGGTAGGGGACCTCATGACAGGTAAGGAAACTTTATTTATATGGCTGCTTTTATATAACTTTTGGTATAAATAATAGGAATTCCTGTAAGAAGGAACTGAAAATGTTTTCTAACGATAATATAACTTAAAGAGTAATATAATAATTAATATTGGTATATTGGAAACATTTATTTCTTCAAAATATGTGTAAGGAAATACTATTGAATTCCTTTCTTTAGTAGTTCGAATTTGGGCGTGCTTTACTATTGTTGATGTTGATTAGATAGATGGCGTGAGTGGTTAGGAAAATAAGATTTAATTGTAAAGACAAAATGGCGTTAGATTTACAGTGATAAAAATAAAAGTGAAATGAAGATTATGTTAAGTAATGAAAAGAGATCGACAAAGTAACTTTAAATGTCGTTTCTTTGTTTTACAGAGCAACACATAGTTTAATTTGTCGAGAGTTCTCACAGAATTGACTAAATTGACTTATATATGTATAAGATTTAAATCAATTTTTTAATCAATAAATATTTTGAGGTATTTGATTACTTAAAAGCATATATAAATTTTTAACTTTTTAAACTTTTTTGGTTATGGAGTTTTCAAACAAAATATGACTAAAATCATTATCATCAAAAAATGTACATACTATTTCGATGAATAAGTTTTCTGTATAATGAAGTTTATATATCTGGTTTATATATCCTCAATCTGGCGGAAAGTGGTGAACGGATTTGTTGAAAGAGAACGGAGTGTCTTATCACTAGGTTCTCAGGTTCCCTCTGCCTACCCTGCTATATGTGGGTTACAGCGTGAAGTTAAAAAAAAAAGTTTATATAGAAACACTAATTCGTTACACCTAAATATACCAAAATGTTCAATTCATTTCACACGAAAATCAAACCTCACATTAGCAGGTGATACCTATAGTTTTCCACCGTTACTTTTCAATTAGGTCACAGAACAATGACATTGAATTCCATTGAAATCACATACAACGTAAATACATAGATTTCATGCTTTCTCCTGAAATTGCTCAAATACACATATTCAATGAGCGAATAATAATAGTTGGATTAATCTAACGTAACGGTTTTTGTACTGTTGCTGCTTTTTTTAATCAATTTTCATGGTATTTTTGATAGTTCGTGGTAAATATATATTGTTTTTTTTTTATTGTGAATCTGATCACGCTTTTTCTTTTTTTCCACTTTCTATCTGAATGGGAAACATCGCAACAATACTCAACAGAATGGCAGCGCTCTTCTTCGCAGAGCGAGGAAATAAAATTAATTTTAATATAATAATTCTCCCGAGTGGGAACCATTCATTTAATTGCTTGCTTAAACATATACATACGATAAGTAATTACTTTTAAGACTCTCCGTTCTCTCTCAAACCTTATCAAATCTGTAGTATAGTCATTCATTTTTAAATAAAACACCATAATTGTTGTACTACATACATACATAGCTTCACGCTGTATTCAGTATATAGCAGGTATAGGCAAAAGGAACCTAGTGTTAAGACACTCCGGTCCTCACTTTCCGCCGAATTGAGGTATTGCGTGCTGAGTGGCGGAACTCAACGCCGCGCTATGTCTTGTTACCAAACCCAGCAAATGAAATCGAACCCACAACCTGTCGCGTTTACAGTCGCACGCTTGTGCCTCTGCGCCACGACAGGCGTTAATTGTTGTACTGAACCTACATATAATCACTTCTTGTAGTTAGTTTCTGGCAAAGTGTTTAAAATCATGATTCTAAACAATTCAGCATTTGCCTTCCGATTGGCGTTTAACCTATCGACCCGTATGAAATATTAACAATAAGTAAACTACTTACGAGTATTGTTAATATTTCATAGTTATAGCAACTTAAGTATATAAAGGTGTCCCAAAATTAACGCAAGATTTGACTTTGCCGCCATTTGCTATTATATTCATTATTCATTCGCTATTAAAACTAAAAATGGCATTTTCTATTTAATTCAAATCTTGCGTTAATTTTGGGACACCCTATATATTTGAGTATCTCTAATATATTTGTTTCTATTTTTGAACGTTAAATTATTAACGTCAAATATTTGTGAACCCAATAAAAAAGCGACGATGATGCTAAAAAAATATTGTGTTGAAGATTTAAAAACCGTTGGGTTATTGATCAAAAATATAGGCCTTTGTTTCATGTTGTTTCCCATGTAGCACGGTAGTCGAAGAGAGTGGCGTAACCCAACGCCGTGCTTTTTCTTAGAAAATTAAAAATAGTTTTAATATGATCATTCTCACGAGTAGAATAGAACGAACTACTCGCATTTGTACTCAGCTGACCTCTAAAAACTAAATTCATGAATCATGTTCAGATAAGTTAGTATTTTTATCATCAAAAATCTTTTAATTTCGGGGAATTCAAATAACATCTATGTTATGCCACTTTATTGTACGGCCATGTTCGGTGACAAATTGAAATTGTATTTTAAGTTTGAAACCATCGTGGCGCTGTCCGACTGAATGTACATGTGAGAGGTTATAAGTTCGATTCCCACTCAAATAAATTATTTATATATTCCTCCTCTAATAAAACAAATAGCGGGTACTATCATTAAATACAATAATTTCTTCGAATGGGTATCGAACCCACGAACCATCCGGTTTGCAGAAGCGACTGTACCTGCTTGATTATGCTGGGATAATCTTTGTTTATATAGTTTTTATATAGTTCTATTATGCATATTTTGAAGGTTCCCCGACCTGCGAAATAACTGTTTTTATTTAGCTTATTATCATTCTTCACGCTAATAAGAGATAAGGAAAATCATTTAATTCATGTTTAAGTTTGAATTTTTAATATCTTGTTTCATATTTAATTAACAATTTTTGAAAAGGATTTTGTATGAACTCTCTATTGTAGAGTTCAGATTTTATTTTATTTCGTTTTAAAAATCGTTTTAATGTTCTTTTTTAACCGAGTTCACAACAAGGAGGAGGTCCTCAATTTGACTGTATTTTTTTTGCGTGCTACCACATAACTTTTTACTTTTTGTAAGATTGTTAAGACACTCCGTTCTCTTTTAATAAATCCGTTCCCCACCTTCCGCCAGATTGAGGCATTGCGTGTTGAGTGGAGGAACTCAACGCCGCGCTTTGCCTTGTTACCAAACCCAGAAAATGAAAATACTTCATCCTGGAGTGGGAACCGAACCGACAACCTGTCGCTTTACAGTCGCAAGTTGTGCCCCTGCGCCACAACTGGCTTATATACAACTTGGGCGAACTATATTTTTTTTATATTATAGCTGGTGCTTATTAAATTATCCTGTTTAAATTTAGTTAAGGTTTTTTTTTTTTTTTTTTTTTATTGAACGAACGATTTTTTATTGACGAGTAGTTTATGAGTTATTTGTAATAATTTTATTTTTACCCAATTATTTATACCTGAGATTTTTTTTATTTTAAGTTTTTTTGTCTTGTTCGGAAAATTTTATTTTCTAGCACATTATTGTCTTCTCTCAGAAGAATGGAATATGATTCATTTTTAATCTTTACTTTGACATTACGTTTCTTATGAATCGGCTATTATAAAAGTTACATATATACGTGTTTGTTTAACGTGGACGTAATTTAAAAACAAAAAATAAAATAATAAGTGATAGCGTCTAACTGTAAACGCGTTTGGTTGTGAGTTCGATTCTCACTCGGAGAGATATTCGTATTAAATTATTTTCACTCAACACTCAACATCTTTTAATTTGGAAGTAATTAGAAGAACCTAGTGTCTTGGCATGGTATCTGACTACCCTGTTGTGCGAGAAAAAAGCGAGAAGCTATTTAGTGCAGTGCCCGGAATTTTACCTCGAACATTTTACCTCGGATCTCTAAGAAAATTTTGTAAATTCTTTTATTTTTAATTATTTATTAATAATTTAGTTATTTTAGAAATAGATTTGTCTTTTTTTTAATTCTATAGCCTAATTTGTATTAAAGT
This sequence comes from Philaethria dido, assembly GCA_033558755.1. NCBI lineage: Eukaryota > Metazoa > Arthropoda > Insecta > Lepidoptera > Nymphalidae > Philaethria > Philaethria dido. Next base: position 36,045 of record JAKGSA010001125.1, on the reverse strand, counting down.
ATATAAGGGTACGGCAATCATAATATTGTTTTTACTATAAAATCAAATGCAAAACTTTTAAATAGATAAAGATTATAATTTATGTTATTCTTAAGACATTTCCGCAGAAACCATTCAATTTCATCTTCCCCTAAGAGATCTGAGGTTTCAGCGATTTTAACACCCCACTGCGCTAATTGGTTAAAAATACTAATACAATTTCTCTTTGAATACGCGAAAGTTTTTAACATATTTTTCAACTAGATGTTTTAAAGTTTCAGACCCTGGGACGAGACGTATCGTGGTCAAGCGGGGTGGGACACTAGCGGTAGAGGCTATTACTTCGCGTCTGGACGACCTGATGCCAGTGCGTGGGGACAGCGCGAATATTCTAGGTAAATTTGTATCATATTTTTTTTAGCTTCACGTTGTATCTCGCACATGGCAGGGTAGGCAGAGGGAACCTGAGAACCTAATGTTAAGACACTCCGTCTTATTAAAATTTCCATTCCTCACTTTTTGCCGTAGGTAGGTAAGGTATTGCGTGCTAAGTGGCGGAATTCAACGCCGCCCTTTGCCTTAGCAGGTAGCATTGTGTCATACAATATGTACTAAACTACACACAAGACTTTATCACTGCGTTATGTCTTATAGGCAGGGGAATAGAAGCATAGATAGCAGGGAAAATTTAAACTGGCGTCCCCCAAGGGTTAGCGTTAATAGCTTGCTGTTACTTCTTTGGCTTTCGTGTGTATGTCACTTTATATAAACACGGATCAAACCATGCTAGTGTGTGTAAAATTTATATTATTAAATGAATATATCTTATGCATTATTTCAAAATATGTTATCTGCACTCCTATATTTAAACGCTTATATTTTTTTTTTTTTTTTCTTTTTTTTTTTCTTTTTTTTTTTTTTTCATTTTTTGGAAAGGACAAGACAGAGCAGGCGTTCCGGGTCACCTGATGCTATATAAACTATAAAGTGTGCTAAGTCGCATCTGCTCCTCTGTCCGCGCAATTTTCGTAAAAAAAGGGTACAAGATTTTGCTTCACGTATTGTATGTATGTAGCTGGGTTATGTTAATTGAACACACACTATATATCAAAAAGTTTGTTCAAAGGCTCATTTTACTGAAAAAAACCTAACAGTTTTTATACTAGCTAAAATGGATTTTTATATTTTTTTATCCCCAGCTCTGAAGCTATCGTGCGGTGCGGTACAGGTTGAGTGTCTGACTATGCCTGTGGTCCACCAAGATTCGATTTCCACTTACAGACCTAATTGTATTCAAATTATTTTCAATTTTCAGCTTTCATTTGCCATAGGACAATGCGTAGTTTTGAATTCATCCACTCAACGTCTCCATTCTAGAGGAGAATGAACAATAGTGTTTTGGCATAAGGTTCTCTTTGTGGCGTACTAAGCCGTATAAAGTATAAAGCGTTTTTTTATATCGAATTTATAATTATAATTCATGACGAAAACACAAAAAATATTATATTTACGAAAAAGCTTTATGTTTAATAGTAATTTAAATATTGATATTCAATTATGTTCAACCAACAATAACATTACATTACAGACCAGCAACTTCCGGTACTTGGCAGAACACCGGAAACACCGGATACTCCGGATATGCCGGATATTCCGGATACACCGGATACGGATACAATAACCCGGGATACGCGTCAAGCGGATATGGCGGTTATCAGGATACGACCGGTTACGGATACGGACAGTCCAGCGGATGGCGGAATGTGGGAGAACGAAGACCGTACAGAGATCAGAGGTGTGATTGATTGTGACAAGTAATTTTGTTTATTTATTTATTATTATTATTTATCTATTTTTTTATTATACAAGTAGTCATATTTTAAATATTTACAATTATATTTTTTTTTCTTACAAACCTACCTTTCTTACTAACAATATCTAACACATAAAAGAAAGTTTTATAAAAAGGAAAAGGAGGATTTAATCAATACAAATATTTCGATGATTCATTGCTTATACATATTTAGACTTACTGTATTAGCCATCGTGGCTCCGAGAGACAGCGTCTGACTGTAAATGCGATTGGTTGTGGGTTCGATTACTCGCTAAAATGATTATTATATTCCCTCGGATTACCACGGTAGTCGGGATAAAGAGTGAAGCTGCTTTTTTATTGTAGAAATTGAAAGATAAATAAAAAACAAATAGGTTTTTAAATGAGAATTTTGTGTTGGTGTTTATAAATCAAGCAGATATTTATAATATAAAGATCATAGCTTAACGCTTTTTCGCTTAGTACTGTAAGCAGAGAGAACCTGGCGTGAAAAACATCCGTTCTACACTTTCCACCTAAATTCGAAAATGAACCAGCGGAATTCGAACCCGCGGCTCTTGGAAATTGTCCAAGAGCGCTGACCGAAAAGCCATTCATTCATGTCGTAATTCTTATATACTTGTTACAATTTTATATAATTTTTACACCTTTTCTAAAAATGCTTTTTTTTCACTAACTTTTTAAACTATAAAAAAACTATACTTAAATTCCAGTGGCGTTGCAAATCTCGATCGGAAACCAACACAGGACAACCGCTTCGGAAACCAGGGTTACAGTCAAATAATAACATATCAACCGGGAACCAATACCCAAAGCAGTACAACTCCCGCCACCAGCTACCTGTTCCAGAGGGAAGACGAAATTGTTACACAGGAAACTACTTTGAAAGCATAGCATGTCTGCCATTTTGTTTTAAATAGTTTTATAATAATAGAAAATACTGAATAGAGAACGGAGTGTCTTGGCAGGGGCGGCTCTAGCTCGTGTATCGCCCGTGTGCAATGAAACCTTGCAATTTTAGGCCCAATATTGGTCCTGGCGACCTTATTTTTTTTTTGCTCTCCACCTCTCTTAATCTTAATGAGCTCTTTGATTTTCGCGATTATTACCCATATTAAATGAAACTATTTTAACCGGATTAGTCGCGTATTCGAAAATAAATTTTTGGTCACAGGTAGACCACGGACTATTGTAAAATGTTCGAAACGTCGGATTTCCAAAAATGTATTTTTGAATACTAAAATATACGTGATTAATCCGGTTAAATTAGTTTCATTTAATATCTCTTAATCTCTTGCAAACTCAATTACAATTCCAAACCCAGATTTTCCTGGCGACCTTTTTTTCTTTTTTAGCTCTCACACCTTGTTTGATTTTGTTTTTTTTGTAAACTTCATTACAATATGAGCTCCACATTCTCCTGGCGACCTTTTTTTTTGGGAACCGTAGTCTTGTGTTGGACATGTTGCTCTTAGCTATCTCAGAGAGTGCCGCGACGCTCCCTAAGACGGCGACACCCGTGTGCATTGCACACTCTGCACTATGAGTTATGCCCTGTGGCCTTGTCATTCTTCATTTGGTTCTCTCCCCGATATGCGAAAAAAAGCGAAAAGCTGTCTTACTTCTTTTTTTTATAACAAAATAGATTAAAAATATAGAATGCTTATAAACAGAGAACGGAGTGTCTTAACACTAAATTCTTTATTTATCCTACCTTTAGAAAAGTTGAAAAATTGCCTCTATTCTTTTTTCTATTACCAAAATTTCTATGAACATATAAGCGATATGTTCAATAATATTTTTCATAGTAATTTTGAAATTATTACACAAATGTATGCAAAAGATAAATATATGATTTATTAGATATCCATATATTTCTGTGAATAGGTTATGTTAAAATAAGTATATATAATAAATGTTTATATATAAAATTGGTTTTTAATTGGCTTCTTTTACATTATTGAACTTTATTGTCTAAGTAATTTTTAAATATATGGAATCTTTGGCTTCGGCCTTTTTGCAGTTTAATAGAAACTATTTTTAACTGACTATAAAAAATGAGGAGGTTTTCAATTCGATTACTGAATATGCACTAAATCCCTGGAAATTAAACAAACATGGGGTAAAATGAACGGAGGCGCCCGTAGATTGTAAGGAATTAAAAAATACCGCCTAGAAAAACTTTAATAGCAATATTACTATTTGCAAATTGCAGCTTTGTATTTGAATTGGTAACTAACTATTTGCGGATTAATTTTGGAAAATCAAAGATCATTTTTATATTACATATATACATACATAAGCTTCACGCCGTATCCCTTATATAACAGGGTAGGCAGAGGGAAACTAGTGTTAACTCATTCCGTACTCCACTCTCCTTTGACTTGTTAACCAGAGCGAAAAAATTGAAATATTATATATTATTTAATATTTTCATATTCTGGAGTGGGAATCGAATCCACAACCAGTCTCGTTTACAGTCACATGCTTATTGGATTGGTTAGATTGGTTGGCTTAAATAATGTATACTTCAATTGGAAATTTAAGAAATACATTTTTTTTTTAAATTTTTAATTTAACTATTAAATTAACCAGTTAGAACAAAATAAATATTATAATAATATGTAATAATATATAAATCCGTACCAGCTTTTAATAGAGTGATAAGGCTACTAAGCCATATATATATATTTTTAAAGATTGATAGATCAGAAAATTCTGTACTCCATTTTTCGCTTTAATTTACAGACATGCGAGTTAATTTGTGGAACACAACGCCGCGCTCTGTCGTACCAGAGCTAATAATACTTACATACATAGCTTCACGCTGTATCCCGCATATAGCAGGGTAGGCAGAGAATCTATAATAGTGTTAAGACACTCCGTTCGCCACTTTCCGCCGAATTGAGGCATTGCGTGCTGAGTGGCGGAACTCAACGCCGCGCTTTGCCTTGTTACCAAACTCAGGAAATGAAAAATTCCATTTCCTGGAGTGGGAATCGAACCCACAACTTGTGGCATTTACAGTCGCACGCTTGTGCCTCTGCGCCACGACAAGCGTTAACTATTATAATAAAAAATCTAAAATTAGACTTTATAATATTTTGACTACTTTACAAACTAATTTGGTCATAAATAATAGTCAAGGTGAAGAAATATTTACATTTCTACGTAACGTAAAGGCCTCTTAATATCCAAATTCCCTTAATTTGGGAACCCACAACCATCGTTACCGCGACACGATGGCGCCAATACAAATAAAATATAATATAATTTAAAATACCTAAAACGTCCGCCATTCCTAATCAGTTGATTCACCCATATCTATAAGAACGTGAATTATTTATATCGAACAATTAATGATATGATAACATGATATTGTTTCTACTTCGATTGCAAAGTAATCAACCACTCCGCCCAATATCCTTGTGAGTTTTGACACGTAGCTTAATTATTTATTTATATTTTATTTTTATTTTTTTTAATATTTTGAAATTTGTGATTTAGTGTTGTTTATTTAATCTGTATTTTGTGTTCCTCCATTTTTCTCCATTTTTTTATGTGTAACTTTTTGAGGGTAGATGATAAAACAAGACACGTCCTACCACTTTCAGCTCATTTTAAAAAAAATATATGTTTTTTTTAAAAAAAAGCCGAGGAACTGTATCATAAGTTTACAATAATATGTCTTTAAGTGACATTTCAGTTCATGTCTATCGCTTACCAGTCACTTCCCAAATCCGCCATGAGGCATTAATTTAACTTTTTTTTTCACTTTTTAACTTTTTTTTCACTTTTTAAGGGATAAAGTACAGATTTAATAATCGATACTATTCCAAGGATCGAATAAACAATGACGGAACAAGACTCGATACAAGTAGCAGAGTCTGCAAAAGGCTCTGTTCAAGTCGTAAATGGGGAGAGTTCGGTTCAAGTCGTAAACGGGGAGAGTTCGGTTCAAGTTTCAAATGCGGGGAGTTCGGTTCAAATTTCAAATGCGGAGAGCTCGGTCAAAGTCGTAAACTCAGAGAGTTCGGTTCAAGTCGTGAATGGAGTCAGCTCGGTACAAATTGTCAATGGAGATTCAGAGCCGTCGCTGAAACCACCTGGTAATAAGCAGTAAGTAAATTTTTGCTTGTATTTGAACTTTAATTTTTGTATATTGTGTATTTTGTGTTGTGTATCTTTTTATTAATATTATATAAGGTATACATATGAATTTTCATAATGATGGAATGCGTTGACGTCATCTATAATAGTAACTGATTGCTGTGCTATAGAGCGTTAAATATTAATATTTTTAATATTGAAATTTCTCTGAAATATTCCAACAACATATATTTATGATTATTTTACTAAGTAATAAATATACAAATATATATTTTTTAATTGAACAAACACTTAAAGTACATAAATAACAAGTACTTCAATATGTGTAGGACGAGATTATTATTATGAGAGGTACGTCAATATCGCCTTTTACACACAAGTTGTACTCGTACACTTTAGTAAGTACTTTTTGTCCATTTTTTTACATCCTGTGAATTAAAGCGCTCGAAGTTCCCAAAAAAAACAATTGACAATGGCTAAAAAGAGAAAGGAGAAGAGAGTGAGACTAGAGGAGAGAAAATTATTAATGGTATCTGGCTTTTAAGATCCTTTTTTATTTTTACAATGATACAGAGTTATTTTAATATCAAATTATAATATTATAAGACGTCCTTGGATTGTTTTAAATCAATTAAGGTTCGAGACATACTTTTTTATCGATAATAAGCGCAATAAATGATATAAATCACTATCGCTTACGTAAACCGTAATCTGTCGAGTGTAATATTTACTTGTAAATGTAATTTTATTGAATACCTGCGATAAATTCTTCTATATCTTTTAATTTTATATATAACAAGATATTTATCGTTATATTGTGACCAAATTTTTTAAAATCCTTATAAATTATGTGTTATCCTTACTAATATTATAAATGCGAAAGTAACTCTGTCTGTCTGTTACGCTTTCACGCCTAAACCACTCAACCGATTTTGATGAAATTCGGTATGAACATAGAACGAAACTTGGGAAAGTACATAGGAAGTATCCTATGTACTTTCCCAAGTATATAAGTACTTTATATCGCGAAAAAAATGATAGAGGGGGTTGAAATAGGGGATGAAAGTTTGTATGGAAGTTCCTTATTGTCAAACATAAAATCATGTAAGATTGTTTAACTGTTTACAACTTCACCACATAAACCACTTAACCAATTTTGACAAAAAGTCTAGACCTTGGGAAATACTATAGGATACTCCTTATCATATCGCGCGATATAACCGAATTTCACGCGGACGAAGCCGCGGGCGGAAAGCTAGTTCTATATAAAGTATGAGCTATGTTACTGCAAAGTTTTATATAGATTGGTTTAATATTTTTTGCGTGAATTAGCAACAAACATCCAACCAATAATGTTGACAACCTTTGCATTCACATATCAAGAGGAGTTGTACCATAATAATAGTTACCAGTGGCGAAGCGTCCATATAACACGATTGTTACCGACTTACCTTTACTAATATATCGGCTTGCCTTTACCTGTACGAGTACATGCTGGCTTATCTACGTAACATTTTTACTCTTCGCCACTGATAGTTACACATACATATATGTTTTTGCATTTCGTCTAGCTAGTAACCAGAGCTGATACACACGTTTCGATATTTTTCACTTAACTTGCAGTATGCCAAAACGCCGTCGTTTTGGACTCAATTAGACAGGTTGTCTTCTTAATTTTTCCAAATTACGTACTTTGGGGTATAAGCAACATGGCAACGGGTCTTTCAAATTCTAGATTTTTTAGCGGCCCACACTTTTCTAATATATTTATAACTGTGTTCATGTTATAAACATTACATAACAAAAATTCTAAGTTTGACAAAAGTTACTATAACTTAATATGTTATCGGGAGAATATCTGTATTTGTACCTAATAAAAAAAAAGTTTGGCGGGCGGCATACAGTCAATACGTGAGCTCAGACCCGAGGGCCGCGGGTTGTCCACCCCTGATATGGAAATATAAATGAATATATAGATCCTTTGCTATATTATTAAGGTCTAATGGAGGAAAACTTTTCGGGATTTGTTTATTCCTCTTAATATCTATTTAACGCAAACATACTTATATTTTCATGATTAAATAATGAAATAAGGTTAACAATCTTTTTCAAAAAAAATAGGTAAAATTCATGCATTAAA
>JAKGSA010001125.1:0-27647 GCA_033558755.1 Philaethria dido | reverse complement strand
GGTTAACAATCTTTTTCAAAAAAAATAGGTAAAATTCATGCATTAAAACGAATATAAAAAAATAGCCGGCAAAAATATAAAAATAATATATGTATACAATTACAAATACCATAAAACTGCTAAATAATCAGATAACATATAATATTGCACGGGCTTATTTATCTATCAACAATTTGTTACATAATATTTAGAGCTATGTATACTAAAAACTTGAATTGCTGGAATTACCTAGAAAATGCAGCTTCCCGCTTTATCCCGTATAGCAGGGTAGTTAGAATGAAGCTAGTGTCCAGACACTCCATTCGCCGCTACCTAGCGACTTTTATAAAATTTGGCAAACTTTATATTTGTCAAATAATAAAGTTAATTTGACGTTGATAAGGCCAATTCTAAACCAGTGAGACGACGAGTGTGACTGTAAACGCAATTCGCTGTGGGTCAAATTGCCAGTTGAGGATTATATTTACAACAAAGCGCGGCGTTGATATCCGCCACTCAACATGCAGTGTCTCGAATTTGGGTGGAAGGAGAAGAAGTTTGTGACACTAAGTTCTCTTTCTCTACCCTGATATACGGGATAAAACGTGAAGCTGTTAAAACATTGTTATTTTTTTAGGCTTAACGTATTTTCTGTATTTAGCGAAATATGCTAATATATATTTGAGTAATATTAGTTACTAGCTATATCCCACGATTTTATTTGCGTGGACTATTAAACCTAATCTTCCGTTTTTCCTGTTTTCGTAGGAATTTCTAAAAATCCTCTTTTAGTCTTAGTATCAGTACTAATTACTTCTCTACACTCTCCAAAGAGCCTACACGTCAAATTTCAGCTTTCTATGTGCAGAAGTTTACCCAGCACGTTATTTATCAGTCACTCATTACCAATATAGTTATTATAATATTCGTTAATTCATAAATATAGTACTTAGTAAGTAGTAGCACGACATTCTAGGCTAAATAATTTATGACACATCACACACGTACAAACAAACTACCTACCTAATTGATCAAGAATTTATCTTAATTGAACATCCATTCGGAATAATCAAGGTTGTTGTATGGTAAACGCAAATAAATAACAAATAAAGTGGAAAGGGGGGAAACAGAAATTTTAAAAGAGAACGGAGTGTCTTAGCACGTGGTTCTCTGGTTCCCTCTGTGTACCCTGCTATGTACAGCGTGAAGCTAAAAAAAACTAAACAAGTTGCTGTCATGAGCTCTTTGATTTTCGCGATTAAATGAAACTATTTTAACCAGATTAATAGCGTATATTTTAGTATTCGAAAATTCCTTTTTGGGAAACCCGACGTTTCCAACACTTCGCAGTCCGTGGTCACAGATAGACTAAGGTGGCATTCGTCTGTCATTTGATACAATTATTATATTGAACTCCCGCCAACGATTTCTTAATTGCCTCGCGTACTGCCCTGGATTCTTGCAGAATGAGCTGACTGTATCTGGCCCTCTAGTGTGGTGGGTTTGAGACTTCAAAAATTTGTGTGGGTAACCAAATGAGTGGGTCTCAGGTGGTAGACAGTCTCCAACCATCTTCGATTGAAATTAGGATATTTTTGTATTTCCATAGCCTCGCGGATCATCCTAGGGATATATCTGTTTTCCCTAGCGAGTATATGAGGCTTATCAAACCTGATGTAGTGGTTGGGTTTATCTGCTGTATGTTCACACACTGCTGACTTCAATACACGCCCATTCTTGATATCGGAGATGTGTTCTTTCAATAAAAATTAAAAATAAAGAAATATGGTTTTTATAGAAGCTAATCTAAGTATATAGTCAATCCTGTATGTAACTCCCTTCACATATGGTAGAAGTGTTGGTTGTCTCTCCACTGTGAGCGGCTTGTTGGACTTCCTGCGACGCTGGCGGGGAACTGGCAGCTTGTTCTGATGAAGGGCCTCCTTCACCTGTCGAAATTCGCCCCCTAAGTGTTCAGCATCACAGAGATGAAGGGCTCTCTAAACACACTGTATCTGGCCCTCTAGGTTGGTTAAGAGAATTTTATTGGAAGTCAGTTTTCTTTTTTGGTAAAAATTTAATTATCTTTATAAAATAAAATGGACTATCAAAGTTTAACAGAGAGACAACCCTAAATAAATGTATTGCATACACTTGCACGTATTTAAGGCCGCGATTGTATCGATGATGGATATTTCGAGTCAATTAATTTATGATCTCATTCTAAGTCTTTTACTTACAGTTTCATTCTTTTAAAACTAAAAAAAATATGTGTGTACACAGCTACATGTTACAACTTTTTTGCCGTAACAAGATAAAAATCTTTTTAAAAGTTGTATTCTTCGCTTTATTTGTAGAGAGATAAAAAGGTATTTAATACATTAAAAGAAAATGTTATTATAACGGATTATCTAGTTAAATAAACTAAAATATTGACTAGCTCATTTTAAGGTGTCGGTTTTTGTGACGGTGTGCGCGCGCTTTGTAAAAATTAACTCTTATCATGTTTCTCTAAAGTGACAAAAATCATATTATAATAACTTTAAAAACCGATAAGAACTTTAAACGCTGAAAATTGGCGGAATTGTGTTGGATTGACTACAAACGATATTTTTGCGTTCCGATTCGTACCTAATAATTATTATAAACCAGACTACAATAAGAAATCGTTATATAATATATCGTTTTGGTGGTAGGAGGTTCGTCCTCCGTCTGGCTCGCGACCACTATCATGTCAAAGACGAACCGCCAAATATCTTATGATGTGTTCCGGTTCGATGGCATGTAAGCCAGATTTTCCCCTTTCCCACCCATCCTTTCCCCAAAATGTGGTGGTTCCGAGAACGGAATACTACATTGTCCTCCTCTTCCATCTGTATCCTCTAGGTTGGCAACGCATCTACAACATCTCTGGTGTTGTAGATGTTCATGGGCGAAGGTATCCACTTACCATCAGGTGGTCCTTCTGCTCGTTTGCCATCCGTTATCCATAAAAAAAAAAAAAAAAAGAAAAAAAATATATAAATCAAATTATATCAAATCTTTATAAATTATAGCCTATATCTTATTCTTATAAACAAGCTTTGTTGTTATCTTACTGTACAGTTATTTAGATCTGTTCATTAGCTATTACGTAAAACAGTCTTAGGAACCTAAATGCCAAATTACAGCTGTTTGTGACAAATAGTTTCGCCTGTACGTTATTTATCAGTTACTTAGTAAGGCAAGCGTAATATAAATAGATAGATATAAGAAATATTTACATATAAAATACATACATATTTATAAAACAAAACTTTATAAAATAAGGGAAAATGGGTGCCAAACAAATAAACATAGTAAATTGAGGTCGAAGAGGCATCATCGTCCTTAATTACCAAGATTTTCATTCAAAGAACACTATGTATACTGCGTAAGTATAAATTAACATAACTTGAAGGAGATTAAGAAAACATGAATGTTCTCGCCTTACATATATTAGAGGATTTACCTGTAATAAGTATACGTTACATAATGACGTGTCGCTTGTTTATAGTGCGTTCGCACTTTATTTGTGGCGGAACTCAACGCCGCGCTTAAGCCAAAGCGCGACCAGGGCCAAGAAATAAAAATAATTTGAATATAATCATTACTGTATATTTTTTATTAATGCATGATGTATCCACTTTAAAAGACAATGTATTTAGCTATGAGTTTTAACTATAACACGTATTCTTCTTTTTATATTGTTTTATGTAATTATCAATGATGAATCTGAATAAATAAACGATCATTGCCACGCATGGGAATAGAACCGACAACCACCTGCGTTTAGTTGTTTGGTGGTAGGAGGTACGTCCTCCGTCTGGCTCGCGACCACTATCATGTCAAAGACGAACCGCCAAATATCTTATGATGTGTTCCGGTTCGACGGCATGTAAGCCAGGTTTTTTCCCCTTTCCTACCCATCCTTTCCCCAAAATGTGGTGGTTCCGATAGCGGACTACTACATTATCATCCCCTTCCATCTGTATCCTCTAGGTTGGCAACGCATCTACAACATCTTTGGTGGTGTAGATGTTCATGGGCGAAGGTAACCATTTACCATCAGGTGGTACTTCTGTTCGTTTGCCATCCGTTATCTATAAAAAAAAAAAAAAACATTCAGATGCTTTTCCATGACGCCTCAGAAACTGTCACCTACTCACTGACTTTAAAAAAAAGAGCTTATCAATTGTACTGTGTTTTTTATGTGTGTTACCGAATAACTTTTTAACGGGGGAACAAATTTTTATGAGTCTTTTTTATATGATACCCTGTGCTTCTGGTGTCTCATTTTAATTTAGTTAGGATCCGAAGAGTTTTTGAGTTATTCGTAATAATTGTACTTTTTAGTGTATTTTCTTTGAAGTCGGTTTTCGTAATTTTTTAAAACCTTAATCAATAATAAATATCGAGTTTTGTTATTTATGTATCTATATATAAAATCCTAGTTACTAAGTGACTGACAGACAAGGTACAGGTGAAACTACTGCCCATAGAAAGCTAATATTTGGTACATAGCGTCCTAGTCGTTAGGGAGTGTAGAGAAGCAGTCGAAATTACTATGAAAATGAAAAAAAATAGATTTTTTTAGGCAACGCAAATGATGTCACGGGATACAGCTAGTATTTACATAAAATCGCTCAAACTTTAAATATGCTTTTTTTATAGCTTACAGCTGGTAGCCTACAGCAAAGTAGATGACAGAAATGAAAATAATATACATATATTATTTAACAGGAATAAGAACCTAGTGTTAAGACACTCCGTTCCCCAGTTTCCGCCGAATTGAGGCATTGCGTGCTGGTAGCGGAACTGAGCATACGCCTTTACCTTGTTACCAAGCCCAAAGTGAAAATGAGTACATTTCTGGGTGGGTTTCGAACCCACAACCTGTTACGTTTATAATCCGCACCCTTGTACCTCTGCGTTTTGTTTTGTTATTACTATTTACATAAAACCGCTCAAACTTTAAATATGTATTAATCACATACATATATCATCAACTGACCTTACGTTAAGAGCATAAGCAGTTGCGTTTTATTATTTTCCTATTCCGATCTTCCTGAATAGAAGGTTACAGCTTTTTCCTGTTCCGCGAAATTATATTGTTTTGTTTGTATAATATTATAATTAAGTATAAAGCGTTTCGGAAGCCATATTTTGTTCAATAATAATCGTAAATATGTGGAAACAGGTTATTCAATAAGAAGAACCTTGTTGCCAACCAAGTTTGTAACGGTATAAATAATATTTTTTTAAATTTAGTAATGATTTTAAATTAGTTATTTATTTTTACCAATTTTCAATATATTTTTAACCGGCTTCGAAAAAGAAGAAAGTTCTAAGTTCGACTGTATTTTTTTATGTGTGTTATCGTGTAACTTTTTATTTGGTGAATGATTCTTTTTTTTTTAGATAAATAATCTGATGAGTGGTGATCCCATTCATCAGGGTTAGGCATTAACTTTTTTTTTTTTTTTTTTTTTTTATGTATACCGGATGGCAAACGAGGCAGAAGGTTGCCTGATGGTAAGAAGTGAAGTTGCAACTTCGCCCATGAACATCTACAACAAAGAGATGTACTAGATGCGTTGCCAACCTAGAGGATACAGATGGAAAGGGAGGGATAATGTAGTAATCCGCTATCAGAATCACCCACATTTTGGGGAAAGGATGGGTGGGGAAAGGGAAAACCTGGCTTACATGCCATCGAACCGGAACACATCATAAGATATTTGGCGGTTCGTCTTTGACATGATAGTGGTCGCGAGCCAGACGGAGGACGAACCTCACTACCACCAAACAAACAAAAACTATCATATAACCTGTTAACATCTGACGAGTAGTTTTTGAGTTATTATAATTTTATTACACTTTTTAGTGCATTTTATTTGAATTCAATTTTTTTGTTTTTGTTAAAAACTTAATTTTTATTTCACTCCAGTGGTAAAATGTTTCGGACTTCAATCTTAACACGCATATTGTTCACTTTACAGCAATATTTTTTTTTTTTTATAAAAATTTTCCGTTACCCAGTGACTAACAGACAACGCACAGCCTAAATCTAAACTACTGTACATAAAAATGATAAATAGAAAAAAAGTTTCTGGAAACTCCTACGAGAATGGATAAAAAAAAATTGTTTTACGTTCTTTATTTAAGATCGTACACAAAACATAAATAATAGCTAAATATATTCATATTTCATTTAAGATAATCGCAAAGACGTGTTCGAAAAATCCTTGTCGAAAGATTAACCGATTAACAGACATTAGCGCATTGTAATTATGAAGAAATGTTTTACCTTACCACGTGTGCGCTATTTAATACACAAATATAACCTGTTTTCCATTATAATAAAGACTATTATTCTAAAAATGAAATAAGTTGCTAACTAAAAGGGGTATTCTCAAGTAAATTCAAGATGTTACCTTTGAAAATGTTTTGTGATTTACATATTCTTACTCCAAGCAGTAATATGCTTTATTTTTTGAGTTGTAAAGTCTTTTTTGTGTTATATAAAAATAGTTAGATAGGACATTTTTCAATATTCACAACAACACAGGCCAGTATTCAGTACAAAGGTAGCTCTAGAAGTTGGAAGCGACGCTCTCACTTGACCGGTCCCGAGCCCGACTTGACGTCAGTTTGCCGCCAACGCTTGAACTAGTCTCGTGTCAAACGCGACAGTTAACAGTCGTTAACGAAACGTCAATTTTTTTTTTTTTTTAATAAAAAACCAAAGGTAGTGCGGTTTTGGTTCTAATAAAAAAGAGGTTACAGCTGTTAGTTAATTTACGTCATATGTTCAAGTGATAGATATAAGATAAGGTGATAACGAAATCGATAGTGTTTTTTTCTCATCAGTTTTGGGACTTTTTCGGTGTAGTGATGCAGCGGGAATGTGCATTGGATTTATTATAATCGGGTTTTGGTTTGAACGAGGTGAGTATTTTTGCGAGGTCGATGACTTTGTGTCTTGATTTTTATTATTCATTCATCTATTCGATACGGAAGAATTACCATAATTCGGCTCAACGAATAGTTTGTTTCAAATATTTTTACCTAATCTTTTAATGTGAAATATGTATTTATATAATATTTTATACTTAGAATTAATGACAAGTATATTAAATTCTAAGATTCTGACAATATATACTTCTTTAAATATATTTATAAAAAAATCAATTAAGTTAGATATGAAAATGAAACAATTAAAATTTACCTTTAATGGCCGATTAATTGATTAAAGAATTATGCGTAATATAGTGAAGCGTTAATAAATAACTTCCATCTAGATGCTATATCTTAAAGTTCAATAAATATCGTCTTGAGTTCGCCGAAATCTCAAAATTGGGCCGACATACTTACCTCAATATTTATTATAATTAGCACAACGAGTGTGAAAGCAGGCGTAAAGGCAAATGCATTCTGCATTCAGCCTTTTTTCACAATTTACAGACGTAGGTAACAAATAGGTACAATAGAACCTCCATTATCCGGGGTAATGACGGGTATGGGGGTTCATGGATAATCGAAAACCCCGGATAATCGAATTACAATATTTTATTGATTTTTTTCTTGAAAATATATTGGTTTAGCAGTTACTGGAAACTTTTGATAACGCACGCCATGTTTTTCGATCCAGTATTTTTATATCATTATTTTTAAGAACAACTATATTGTAATTGTTAAAAACATAATTTTATGTCAATAATTATATTATAAAATAAATATAATGAATGAACTGAAAATGTAAGAAAATCTAATAAAAAATCCAATTGACCCTTAAAGCCCCGGATAATCGAGGTTCTACTGTACTATACTAATTGATAAAGCAGATCGTTACATTGTTATCAAGCATTATAATCGAATTAACCATATTAATAACCTTCATGTAATATAAAACATCGGCCTACATTCCTTAATCTGGTATAAATTAGACACATATAAAATCCCTTTTAAATACGAGCTTCTTGTAAACTATTACGACAATTGTTACAAAGAAAATGATGAATTGGTTGGCTTATTTAATCTATTTGCATGTGATTCATACCGTTAGTCGAAAGGTAGTCGATTCGATTTCCAAGACAAGTTTAAGATCCTACTTATATTGTAAATGTTAAAATTCGTAAGGATGGATGGATATTTATTACTCTTTTATCCAAAAAGCACTGAACGGATTTGAATGAAACTCTACAGTAATATAGTTTATAATTCGGAAAAACATAATATCTGATGCTCATTTCAATGCCTCAATTCACTGGAAAGTGGGAACGAAGTGTCTTAAGACTAGGTTCCCTCTGCCCACCCTGCTATATGCGGGATACAGCGTGAAGTTTTGTATGTACCATATATATGTATGTATATAATTATATATGATTTATAAAACTGCCTCGGGCGGAGTAGCGAAAAGAAGCTAGAATTTAATGCTTATTTATTTATTCATGCAGTAAAATATTTCGTAATAGGTGTTTCGAACATCTGATAGCAGACCGTGTCTAGTTTCGTTTCGAACAACCATATGTGAAGTCTTATAAGATAATATAAACAATATTTTAAATTATAACAGCTAATCTAAGAATCCGACAAAAAGCTATACCCATTTTGGTAAAGCTTTTAGTTAAAATTTTTTGTTATTTTTAGAGATTTTCTTGAGATTTGATAGTTGTTTTATTATTTTTTTTACAAATATGTGCGCTATAGGGACATCTTATTGATCGCTACCTAACTATAAACTGGACTATTTTTTAGCTATTTTCATTTTTTAGTTGTTATTTCACGCAAAAGACGTTAAACTTTTGTGTGAAAAAGTACCTAACATCCATTCAATCTTCGCCCATAGACATCTACAACACCAGAGATGTTAGTAGGATTTGCTGTTAGCCAATTCCTAGCAGGATACTTGATGGAAGGGGGGGTGATGTAGTAGTCACACTATCAGAACCACCACCACATTTTGGGGAAAGGATGGGTGGGAAAGGGGAAAATCTGGCTTACATGCCACCGAACCGGAACACATCATTAGATATTTGGCGGTTCGTCTTTGACATGATAGTGGTCGCGAGCCAGTCGAAATTTAGATTGTTCGTTCATTAGGAATCACTTTGAAACTGTAATAAACAGAACGTACATACATACATAGCTTCACGCTATATCCCGCAATGCAGCGCAATGACTCAATTCGTCTGAAAGTGGGGAACGGAGTGTCTTAACACTATGTTCCCTCTGCTTACCCTGTTATATGCGGTATACAGCGTGAAGCTATATATGTATGTATGTAACTATATAAATAAACAAAAAGGTTAACATATTGTGGGTAACCAGTTTCAAAATATCCCATAACAATATAAAATATATATAAAGGTAAATCCAATATCATAATAAAAGTTATTTAAAGGGCGATTGACTCACATCGAGAAAATATTTTAATTTATGATGTCACCGTAAGGCATATGTTTACAATTATTTGTAAGTGCTCGCATGTCAATTGTTTTGCGAATCGACTCCTATTACTACTACGACGCGCTCATTTACTAAATAACTGTAATAAATAATAAACTAAGCATGTTTAATGAATAGATTAGAGAATATAAAAATTATGTAAGTTCTGCCTGTCGTGGCGCAAGCGTGCGACTGTAAACATGACAGGTTGTGGATTCGATTCCCACTCCAGGAAATGGAATTTTTAATTTCCTGGGCTTGGTGACAAGGCAAAGCGCGGCGTTGAGTTCCACCACTCAGCACGCAATGCCCCAATTCGGCGGAAAGTGGGGAACGGAGTGTCTTAACACCAGGTTCCCTCTGCCTACCCTGCTTTATGCAGTATACCGCGTAAAGCTATGTATGTGTATGTATATTAGTACTTAAGTAATACTAGCGGTGTCATGCGACTTCGTTTGCGTGGAGTTTTTATGATATCCCGTTTATTCCTGTTTTTGTTGGTATCTCAAGGAACCTACATGACAAATATTTTACCTTTTTTATTCTCTTCTCGCCCTTTTATTCCAGCAGGAAAGCGGAGAACGGAGTTTTTTTACACTAGGTCCTCATTCTTTATAAATAACGTATCTTAATTATCAACACTAAGCTTGTCTCGGAAATCGAACCCGCTATCTTTCGACTAACTATATGAATCATAAACCAGCCAACTGATGAATTATCAGTCCCTGAATGACGCAAGCGAATATTACATTTAGATAATACTCATACACATAATCATTCTCATTTTTCAGTGAGAACCTTGTGTTACATGGCTTAATAATACGCCACATTATATTATTTAAATGTTATCTTCCTCAAGTGGGAATCGAACCCACAACCACACACGTATACTTGTAAACAGGGCCTCATTGCTTGACATAAGTGGATGGCGTCATAACAAAAATAATTCTTTAAATGCATCGTTGATAAAAAATATATGTAGGTAACTTAGATTTCACAATTATGCATATTTTTCTAGTTTGCTTGTTTCGCAAATTATTATTGACAATTTATAAAGTATGACATTTATTGAATGGTAAGCCGTTTATAAAAAAATATTAAGTGTGGCTTATTTTTAGAAAAAATAACTATTAAAGTTGCAGTTGATTCTCTGTTACTAACCTGCTGTTCGGAAGATAGAGTAAGGTTGAAAAAAAAATTAAAGTTAATATAAATAATTTAAAATAACATTATTCATACAGATATGATGAAATGAACCAAATTGAAATCGAAATCCACCGTAAGAAAAATTACTATACTCTTATTAGTTATTGATAGGCAGAGGAAACCTGAGAATCTAGGGTTAAGACACTCCGTTCCCCACTTTCTGCCGAATTAAGGCATTGTGTTCTGAGTGGCGGAACTCAACGCCGCGCTTTACCTTGTTACCAAATCCAGGAAATGAAAATACTATACTTTTACCTTTCCTGGAGTGGAAATCGAACTCACAATCTGTCGCGTTTACAGTCGCACGCTTGTGCCTCTGCTCCACGACAAGCGTTATGTTTTTTTAATAAACTAAAAACCTCCGACGCTTGTCGAATCATTATATACCTTCTAACTAATCAAATTATATTTAATTACCCCCAGGTGTAACAAAGTTTGATAAAATATTTCATAATATGAATTTACTTTTACAACGTCATTGACCCATGCCTTATCAATAGAAACGTGCATACAGTATAAAAGACCTTCTTTATTGCACTACAACGAGCAACTAATCATACTTGTGACTAAGCGGAAAGGAAAATCTGTAGTTATGTAGTTAATATAACAATGCGGCGTTGAGTTCCGCAGTTTAATGCGTAATCTCTCAAAAATAACCGGAAAGTACCGTGTGGAATGTCTTAAAAGTTCTTTACCTACCATGATATTGGGAAGTGAATACGTGAAGCTAAAAATGTAATAAATTATATCTATTAATTACCTTTAATTGAATCTTATTGTCTCTATTTCGGGACGAAAGTTGAGAACGGAGTGTTCTGACACTAGGTTCTCTTTGACTGCCTGATATGCGACAAAGGGTTAAGCTGAAAAAAATATAAATAAGAGAAATATCTTCAGCAAATCCTTTTTTCTTACATAAGGTGTGTGGGTAACGAAATGCAGCCTCACAATATATCCAGTCAAAGAAAAAAAATCTACTCTGAGATTAGAAATCGAACTCAATACCATCTACAGTCAGTTTCCTTACAAATATGCCACAATGGCATCATTTACCTAATAATAATAGTTTTTTATATAGCCTTGTGCGTGCTCTATCTCTCTCAGCTCTAGGCTAGTGTACTAATCGTATAAAGGATTGCAAAATAAACTTCAAAGTGATGCATTTACAATACTAAATATAGTTATCTCGACTCAAGGTATGAGAACAATTCAGGTAAATACTTGATCAGCATACTCAGAATGTAACGCGAATCGTCTCATGTCTTGGAAAACCTATTCGACGTTAAATATTTTATAATTTGAATATTTAATTCATTGTAGCATGAGCTTCTGCTCGGTCATTTCACTAGTTTATAATTAAAATAAGTTTTCTTTTTTTTTTTTTTTTAACTTCACGCTGTAACCCGCATATTGCAGGGTAACCAGAGGGAACCAGAGAACCTAGTGTTAAGACACTCCATTCTCTTTCAACAATTCCGTTCCCCACTTTCCGCCGAATTGAGGCATTGCGTGTTGAGTGGCGGAACTCAACGCCGCGCTTTGCCTTGTTACCAAACCCAAGAAATGAAAATACTAAATTTTACATTTCCTGGAGTGGGAATCGAACCCACAACCTGTCGCGTTTACAGTCGCACGCTTGTGCCTCTGCGCCACGACAGGCGCAGAAATAAGTTAAATTTAATTTTTATTTTCTTTTTTAAAAAACCCACTCGCGCTCCCCTAAACTTGTCTATATAACAAATATTGACATTTTCTACAAATAATTATTTAATATATGTATGTTAGCTTTGGTAAAATAAAATTATCAGAAATGTAATGGCAATGATTGTAGGTTCGATTCCCACTTGGAGGCATAATTGAATATCATTTTACCATTCTAATACTTCCAAAGCGCGGTGTTGGAGTTCCACCACTAACAATCAATGTCTCAAATTTGTGCCGGAAAGCTTAGAAAAATGAGTATTTCGACAGTGTTTTTATTTAGAGGAGCCACTTTCTACCCTATGCAAAAGCATGAAGCTGAAATTATGTACATATCATAATGAGGTCCGTTACCCAATACACCACGTCTCAATATCGATATTAGAAAAACGACGTGATATGTCACAGACTTAGGGGGTTGCCAGTTACAGTAACTACATTTATTATTTAAATTATAATATATAAATGTGCTACTGGAAATTTCACATTTAGATATAAAGATTTTCATAAAAAACGTTTCTGTGTGTTAGGAGAAGAGAACATCTAGCATCCAATAGACACCTTGTGGATGCCGAGCCCCCAATCTTTTCTAGGCTTCCTTGGGACAGCAGTTAGGAGCAGTGCTTATGAGTTGTAACCTAAATGGCCTAACCTTTAAGGGGCCCCTCTTACTGTCTCGAGCTCCTCTCTCTACGTAACCAAATCTTCCAAATTATATCTTTTAAATGAAACTATTTTAACCGTGCTACTGTAAAGTTAAAAAAAAAAAATTACCAAATACCAAAAAATATACGATAAATCCGGTTAAAAATAATTTCATTTATCATATATTAAAAAACCGCGAAAAATCAAAGATCTCTTTTGATTTGTTTTACATATATGTACACCTTTAATGATAATGATCAGTCTATTGTTCAACAAGAGGATACTAAAATGGCTAAATTATACAAATTTTGCAACACACTAAGCGAGATCTGGCAACCCTACTTTAGTTATGCTTGTGTACACTGCAATTTTACATTCACTTATGTTAAGGTAACAATATTACAAAATTGAACGACACCTTTGTGGTATAGTTTGAATATGACGAAGAGGTAGTGGGTTCAAGTCTTGCTTTAAGAAAAATAATCTTTTTATAGGATAGGATAGATAAATGTTAGATCTAGATATATATTAAATATTCAAAATAACACGTGACTAATAATATTTTTTACATTAACATAACGAATTGTCACTCAAAAGCTAGGAAGCTCTTTTAGGTCACGAGATTCTTATTAAATTTTACTCAATAAATAAATTAAATATATCTATCGTTATGTTGTAGTCAATTTACATGAATATTCTGAATGCTAATAACATAGGCTACAATTCATATTCATAGTTTCTAATATATCATTGTAAAGCTGTAAAGTTTCATCTAAATTTGTTCAGTCGTTTTTGTGTGAAGAGTACATACATACATACATACATACATAGCTTCACGCTGTACCTGGTATTTAGCAGGGTAGGCAGAGGGAACTCAATGTTAAGACACCCGTTCCCGCTTTCCAATCGAATTGAGGCATTGCGTGCTGAGTGGCGGAACCTCAACGCCGCGATTTGCCTTGTTAATACCAAACCTCAGGCAATGAAAAATTCCATTTCGGAGCTTGCCAGTCGCGCGGCTTGTACCTCTGCGCCACGACAGGCGTTAAGAGTAACAAACATTTACCCTAATAAACCCCATATAAATAATTTCTAAGAACATAATTCATTTCATCACTCCTGCCGACTGGTCCTCGTGGGGACAGAGACCACAACCCTCCAACACCACAAAAAAGTGATGGAAAAATTATAAACACACCCTCACAAACCCAAGTTGGGTGAGTACCTTTGCCAACTGGCAAACGGGACTTGCAAAAATAAGCAAGCAACAAATACACAAATAATTAGAATTAGAATTATTTTTTTTACTTTTTTTTTTTTACATAATAGTAATAGTGGTGTAAGGAAAGATATTGTATGTTTTTTGTCCGAATAATAAAAGGCTTTATTATTATTATTTATATTATTAATCTATCTTTCATCAATTTGCTGTGCCATGTCAAAATACATAGGTACAGGTAATAAGACCAGACTGATAAATACCAGACATTGTTATAAGATTAACAATAGCAATGATAATTATATAGATAATAAACGAATTAGTATGCTACTTTTATTTATTTGTGTATATGATTTGATTTTAAGTCCAAAGTTACCTTTTGATTAAATTTTTTCTGTTTATAAAATAATATTGATTGAAATTAACTCATATGATACATTTACGCCTGTCGGCGCAGAGGCAGGCCAGCGTGTGGGTGGGGACTGTAAATGCGACAGGTTGTGGGTTCGATTTCATTCCAGAAACAAAAGCATTTTCATTTCCCGGGTTTGATAAAAAGGCAAAGCGTGGCGTTGAGTTCGCCACTCAGCACGCAATGCCCTCAATTCGGCGGAAAGTGGGGAACGGAGCGTTCCATCACTAGGTTGACAGCGTGAAATTACAGTTACGTCAATTGGACAGTAATAATTTAAAAATAACTTGATATACAGTAAAAACTGAATAAATAACTTAATCGATAATATATTTTCTTCCATTTAACATTAAAAACTTAAATAGGTCTATGGTGATTTGCATTTGATCGGTTCATTCAAACCAGCTTCCTGACATTCATCGTCCGATGTTAACAATAATCACAAATGGTATGCTTTACATGCCCATAATCTGATTAATCGTAGAATTTATATAAAACCACATACATTGTATTATGGCTTTCAACATGGCTACGCTATTACCATGTAAAAACTTCATCTAGATCCGTTCAACGGTTTCGTTTGAAAGATAAACAACAACCCCACTCCAGAAAATGGAATTTTCATTTCTGCTTTCTGGTATTAACGCAAAGCGCGGTGTTGTGTTCCGCCACTCAGCACCGCAATGCCTCAATAAGCAGCGGAAAGTGGGGAACGGAGTGTTCTACTGGGGATCCCTCTGCCTACTCCTGCATATGCGGATACAGCGTGAAGCTATAATAAATTATAACATTGAATAACATCCATTCTAGTAGACGATAATATAAAACTCAGTGAATCAGCAAGCTTACTCAGCTAAGTAAATACGTGATGCGTTTTATCCATCATTTACATTAATCGGGCAAGTTATATTATTTATAGTCTTACCCCATTGACATAGTCACAATCAAAGGTAACACTTTTTTTTAAACTAGGTTTATCCTACGACTTCGATTGTGTAGACTAAATACATAACGCGTTGTGGGTTGATTCCCCATCAGGAAAGGTGAAGTTAAGTATTTTTAATTTTCTGGGCTTGGTAACAAGGCAAAAGCGCGGCGTTGAGTTCCACCACTCCACTCGGCGGAAAGTGGTAACACACTAGGTTCCTAGTTCCCCATGTCTACTCTTGCCAAGCTAAAAAAATAATAATAACAAATACTAAATATCCTTTCTTCTCGGTTAGTAGTCCGGTAGTGGTAGTTTTCATAGTTTCGAGAGATGATAAATAGTCCTCATCCTGGCCTAGACTATATAATTAAGCTTCTGGTTTTAACCAAAATCTGAATTATTTGTTAAAAATATTTTAAGATATTAACTAAATAAGGTAAAAAAAAATGAAGTGAAGTATACCAAAAAAAATGAATTTAAAAACACTTTGTACAACGACTTTTAAAATGGCCGTTACGTTATTTCCGATGATCACCTGTCGTACTTATAAATGAACGAACGTTGCAATCGTTTTTGCGAAAATATTAATTACTTATAACAATTGAATAACCTGTGTGTTATTATGTATGTATGTATGTATGTATGTATGTATGTATGTATGTATGTATGTATGTATGTATGTATGTATGTATGTATGTATGTATGTAGTTTGTATTTTTAATTAACATATATTTAATTTTTTAATGTAAATATCCCGATTAGTGCACCGCCTACCACTACTTTATACAAACTAACATCCAAAGGTTGCCTGGAAGAGATCGCTTTAAGCGATAAGGGGCCGCCTGAGTTGTACGCTATTATTACTTTCTATAAAGATATTTGTTTATTTTTTTTTTTTTTATGTGATAACCGATGGCAACGAGCAGAAGCGACCAATTCGATGGTAAGTGGCGCCTTCGTTCATGAACATCTACAACACCAGAGGCGTTGTAGATGCGTTGCCAACCCAGAGGATACAGATGGAAGGTGACAATGTAGTCCGCCATCGGAACCACTACATTTTGGGGGGGAAAGGGATGGGTGGGTGGGATAGGGGGAAAACCTGGCTTTTACATGCCATCGAACCGGAACACATCATAAGATATTTTGGCGGTTCGTCTCTTGGATACGATAGTGGTCGCGAGCCAGACTTGAGACGAACCCTCCTACTCACCATATTTGTGGTGCACAAAAAGAATATTTGTATTGTATTGTATTGTTATTTAATGATACATTATAAAATAATACCAATATTATATATGCAAACGTTTGAGAGGATGAGATTTGTTATTCTTTCACCCGAAAACTACTGAATAGATCTTAGATGAAACTTTACGGAGTAATCTAGTACTTAGCTTCCACATCTGAATAACACATAGGCTACAGTTAATAAGTACTCTTAGTGTGTACTAACGATTTAGTTTTACCATATTAGAAGGTTACACATTTAGTATTCAATGATAACACACCTTGGGAATGAAATGCTCGCTCCAGTCTGTTTCAAAGGTATCATTGCCAATAATAAAGAATTCTAAACCATTGTCGAATATAAAAAAAAAAAAATAGTCCCGCTGAGCTTTTGCGCCGGTTCTTCTCAGGTCTGAGGCATTAATTTAGTGAACCGGTGGTAAATTATTTTTGACGTTCAAAAAATGAAGCTTGTAACTTATTTTGAATAAAATTATTCGACTTTGATTCTTTGACAATGCAAAAAAGCATTCTTACAGTATTTACTGCTTATTAGCTTAATTTTACTACCAGAATAGCTTACAATTTGTAATTTATAAAGATTTTATTAACCTATTTCAAAAAAGGAGGAATGTCTCAACTTTTTTTTTAACTTCACACTGTATCCCGCATATAGCAGGGTAGGTAGAGGGAATCTGAGAATCTAATGTTAAGACACTCCGTTCTCTTTCAACAATTCCGTTCCCCATTTTCCGCCAGATTGAGGCATTGAGTGGCGGAACTCAACGCCGCGCTTTGCCTTGTTACCATTTTATCTTTTTGCATTTTATCTAAAGTCGGTTTCAGTTCTGCTAAAATGTTAAATATTAACGCAAACACTACTGAATATATTTAAAACTTTAAAAACTTTACAATAGTAGCTGCTGGATGACGTAATAGAGATTTCTATGTACGGCGACAGTGGATTCCACAAAAGTTTTCACGAAAATTTATAACTAAGCTAGCTAAAATTTGTTCTGCCACTAGGTTCTCAGGTTCCCTATGCCTACCCTGCATATATGCATAACCCTATATGCGGGATACAGCGTTAAAAAGAAAAAAAATATTCATGGAAAGTGAATATTTGCAAGCTGGATAATTTATCAATACTTATATTATACTTATAAATTATAACATATGTGCTTTTTTAGTATACAAGCTACATTACTATTGAGTTTCGTCTAGGCTCTTTTAATATTTTTATATGAAAGAGTAACAAACTTTGTGTACTGTAAAATCTAACGTTATATGTAAATAATCAAATATACGGTATACTAGTTGTATAGTAGTTGTACCATTGTTGCCTCATACATACATTTCACATGGCACAATCATGGGAAACAGTAGCATTCTCACTTTCCCAAGCTAAGCCTATTGATTAAGATTTATCTAAGGAAAAGTTACATAGATTATGTTAAAGCCAATAGGTCGTATAGTTTTTTGATTATATGTTTTTCCATTATGGTTTATTGGTCGTTAATGATCGATGGTGAGGGATTGAAATACGACTTTAAAAATAATGATAACCTACTTATTTGCGAACGTAAGGATAGATGTAAGTTTGTTATTCTTTTGATCAAAAATTACTTTAAAAAAGAATTATATCGATGCAATTAAGCAAACGTTGTAACGGTAGATACACTTATTATTTTCTTTTTTTTTTATATATTTTTTAACGAAGAAAGGAAATATTTGCCAAAATACACCTTTTTCATAAGGAAATTGAACCGACAATATATACCGACTATATCGCGTCTACATAACCTTACTTCTTAAATGCGAAAAGTCGCGCCTGTCGTGGCGCAGAGGCAGAAGCCTGCGACTGTAAACGCGACAGGTTGTGGATTCGATTCCCATACCAGGAAATGTAAAAGTTTAATATTTTCATTTCTCAACACGCAAACGCCTCAATCCGGCGGAAAGTGGGGAAAGGGAATTGTTGGAGGAGAACGGAGTGTCTTAACACTAGGTTCCCTCTGCCTACCCTGCTATATGCGGGATACAGCGTGAAGCTAAAAAAAAGTCTTAAATAGTCGTTTTAAATGTTCATACTTCTCACAAAACTTAGTTTAATTAAATGCTTCTAATTTGTTAAATACTTTATAGCGGCATAAAACCAGGCAATGCGGTCATACTTTTTTTTTCATTCGCTACTGGCACATCGACTTTGTGTTAGCTCTATTATTTTTGGAGCGAAACTTTTTTAGAATCGTTGTGATTTTAAAACTCGTCGTCAGCCAGAAGACGTCCACTGCTGGACATAGGCCTCCCCCATAGATCGCCATGTAGCACGACTGGATGCCTCCTGCATCCAGCGCTTTCCCGCAATTTGGACTAGGTCGTCGGTCCATCTAGTAGGGGGCCGTCCCACGCTACGCCTTCCGGTTCGTGGTCGCCACTCGAGAACCTTTCTTCCCCATCGGTTGTCGGTTCTACGAGCGATGTGGCCCGCCCATTGCCACTTCAACTTGCATATTTTGAGGATTATGTCGGTGACTTTCGTTCTCCTACGGATTTCCTCATTGCGAATTTTATCACGCAGGGAAACCCCGAGCATAGCCCTCTCCATAGCTCGTTGAGTGACTTGAACTTTTTTACTTTTATAGATTTTAAAACTCAATGTAACAATATTACTATAATCAAATTTCATGCTCCTCCGTTCACGTAATTTTCGTAAAAAGGAATACAAAGTTGCTTCACACATTTATATATAGATAGTCTTAGAGTATCAACTCTATATTCTCATTCACTCTTTTCTGAGGTTTCACTTCTATCGTGTATGAAATGCACATACGCACTTTTTTTTTTAAATTTAATTCCGTCATATAACACGCAACGTCTAAAAATCGGTGAATCGGCTAACGGAGTGTCTTAACACTATGTTCACATTGACTACCCTGCTATGCGTGAAACTGCTTAAAGAATCCAGTATTTAAGCTATCTGTAAAGTATTATACCTTGTCCTATATCGTGGTAGACATGTCACGATGTAGGTCGCGTCACCGACACGCCTGTGCGCCACTCCTTCTATGACTTGGCGAAAGGCTTTTACAAAATCTCTTTTTGGTTAAAATTGTAGTGTTTTTTAAGTCAGGAAATTAATTTAACATGTTTTTTAATTAAATAATAGTTATAAATGAATACACAATTCAGAAGATATCGTGGAGTAGTGGGACAGTGTCTGACCGTAACGCAATAGGCTGTGGGTTCGATTCCCACTCATGGAAATGGTTATATTGAAATTATTTTTATTTCTCCTCTCCGGTAACATTAGCGTCGCGTTAAGTTCTGTCATTTTTTTTTATTAACTTCACGCTGTATCCCGCATATAGCGGGGTAGGCAGAGGGAACCAGAGAACCTAGTGTTAAGACACTTCGTTCTCTTTCAACATTTCCGCTCTCCACTTTCCGCCAAATTGAGGAATGCCTCAACACGCAATGGCGTGTTGAGTGACGGAACTCAACGCCACGCTTTGCCTTGTTACCAAACCCTAAGTTACTAAGTAACATTAAGTTAGTGCATTTTTTTAATCAGAGAGTGTAATCCGAGAGAGAGATTAGTTTCAAGACACTCCACTTTACGCCCGAATTCGACACATTATATTATCAATGGTGGAAATCAGTGTCACACTTTGTATTACCAAAACAGAAAATTAAAAAAAAAATCATACCCCTAGTGACAATCGAATCCACAACCACTCACGTTTAGAGTCTCTGTCTCACTTCGCCACGATGACCACATCTCAGTACATTCATCCCAAACACATATTTTACGAATAAAATGCAAAAAAAACAATAAATTTGTCATATGTTTAATCATAATGCTTGCATTATTACAGATCGTGAGTCATAATATGAACTTATTGGAGCGGCTAATCGCTAATTCGTGTCTAACAACCGCCACCCACGAACATGTCACTTTACTTAACAATAAAATATAGCAAAATGTATTTTTAAGTATGAAATAAGATTAGGGGCCATTTTGGTACAGTGTTTGTAAACGTAAGAGGTTTTGGGTTCGAGTCTCACTCGGAGAAATGATCATATTTATATGTCTTGTTGAAATGTGGCCAACTGAGTGTTTTAACACGAGGTTCTCTTTGACCTTTTCTATATTTTTAATTGCATAGAAGAAGAGCATTAAGTTGAGACAAAAATAAAATTAGTTATTTAAATTCAGACCGCTTAAGATGGTATGGACATATTAAAAGAAGGGAGGAAGACTACATCGTGAATTTAGCTTTAAATATACTGGAATCAAAAAGAAGTAGAGGCCGCCCGCATTTGATCTGGTGGTCCACTATCGCTAGATACCTAAAACAATAGAGGTTGCCTGAACCGACAACCCAGGACCACACGTCTTGGCGCAGAAGAGTAAGGAGACCCGACCCCAAATAATGGGATAAGGGTTAGAAGAAGAAAAAGAAGAAGTTATTTAAATTCAGTACAAAATAAATCTGGATGTAACTGAATGTGAACACGTGCCTTCTAGATTCCATATTTCAAGAACAATTGGACGGTCCGAAGAAATTTAAAGAAGTGCGGGTTCTAATCCTGCTACGCTTAAATTTTTTTACACAATTTAGATTTACGCTATGAGAAACTTTATAATTACCATAGAAGACATATTAATCGTTATACGAATATTATGGCCAAATTATATATATATATTTTTTTTTTTTATTGATAACGGACGGCAAACGAGCAGAAGGACCACCTGATGGTAAGTGGTTACCTTCGCCCATAGATATCTACAACACCAGAGATGTTGTAGATGCGTTGCCAACCTAGAGGATACTGATGGAAGGGGGGACAATGTAGTAGTCCACTATCAGAACCACCACATTTTGGGGAAAGAATGGGTGGGAAAGGGGAAAATCTGGCTTACATGCCATCGAACCGGAACACATCATTAGATATTTGGCGGTTCGTCTTTGACATGATAGTGGTCGCGAGCCAGTCGGAGGACGAACCTCCTACCACCTAAAAAAATATGTTTTAATTGTAGCCTATTGAGCTATATTAATTTAAAACTTCATCTGGATCTGTTCAGTAATTTTTGTGCGAAAGAATTACTAACACATTTATTGGATGTAGGATGATTCGTATTTGTAAAGCATATTCCACTTAATATTCTAAAACCGAATTATAGTCGTTGATAAGAGTAATCCGATTATATCGTCGAATTGTGGCGTTTATATCAGGAAAAGTCGCTATCTTATCTGTTTATATTTAGCGAAATTTTGTCGTGCAATAATCTGCTAATTTAGACTAAATATGAAAATAAAAATATATATTAGATATTAGAAATCATAGTTCTCATGATAGCTTCTCAGAGTGCACTTTTAATTATTTAATTTTTGTACGAATAAAATATTAAGAAATAAGTATTGTTGATTTATGGACCTCCATACCCATATATCAACTCGATATCGACGGCGAAACATCCGTATAAAATGATTTTTAGCGGATTACCTTTTAAAAATTACAGTAAGTTAGTGGCGGATTTATGCAAATTAAGGACACCAAATAAATCGCTATAAAAAATTGGGAATGAGATTGCAAAGAACAAGCTCAACGAAAATATTCTATATCATGAATTTATATATTTTCATCTAAGTCAAACCTACATATACCGGCTTCCCTATATATAACAGCTTAGTTTTATAAAATTTTCACCCTTTGCCGCTGATATGTATGTATATATATTTTTGTAAACTTCGTATGTTTAGTAAATATACGTAACAAGCGTAAGTACATAAATCTTATTATATAATCAATAAATGACATACAGAACCAATGATATATAGTACATATCTCATATACACTTTTTTTTTTATGGATACCGGATGGCAAACGAGCAGAAGGACCGCCTGATGGTAAGTGGTTACCTTCGTCCATGAACATCTACAACACAAGAGATGTAATAGATGCGTTGCCAACCTAGAGGATACAGATGGAAAGGGAGGATAATGTAGTAGTCCGCTATCGGAACCACCACATTTTGGGGAAAGGATGGGTGGGAAAGGGGAAAACCTGGCTTACATGCCATCGAACCGGAACACATCATAAGATATTTGGCGGTTCGTCTTTTACATGATAGTGGTCGCGAGCCAGACGGAGGACGAACCTCCTACCACCAATAAAAACTACACACTTGTTATATATATCTATAAGCTTTAATTATGCATTTAAACTTCTGAACACGTAAATCACGCTTACTCATCCGGCATCAAGTCTTACGTTTTTGGTAGGAACAGCCTCTTAGAGTTCAAGGTAACACTACATAACTATAACAACTTTCGACATTACTGTTTGTATGGACTTTGTATGAGTCATTCTTTTTTTATGATGGGAGGATTTTTTTGTCTTTACTTGACAATTCATATGGCAATATATTGTAGTGATTCGACACTGGCTTTTTAATTTATTATTTTTAAATGGTAATTTTATTACAAAATTGTAATAAAATTACCAAATCGTTACAATTGATATTAAACGCAATAAATTAGTCAATCATCTTAATCTTGTACTATTTTTTTTTACTTTTAATTGTTATTATCTATATTTTTTTTCTTACTTAATTCTGGACAAAATTTGATATAAGGTCCATTAGGCCCCTTGATGGCTTCGAAACCAGTGATTCGAGAGATGATTTAACACTGAGTTTTTAATCTTCATTTACTTAAGAACTCTGTACTGTAGTAGTAACTAGTTAGTTATCATAATACATACATAGCTTCACGCTGTAGCCCGCATATAGCAGGGTAGGCAGAGGGAACCTAATGTTAAGACACTCCGTTCCCCACTTTCCGCCAATTAGTTATCATAACAACAAAAAATATATAAAATTTTATTTAAGTAATGCATATATTTAATCGAAATTGGAAGTAAAATGGATAGCGGAGAGTCTTGACACTATGTTCTAATCCTTCACTACTATTTACACGAGATTTATGAAGCTAACAAAATAATACATTGGAATTACTTATATCTTTGTATTTATGACTTCAAAACCTCGGACAGTCTAATGTTACAATTGTGGTTTAGTGATAATGTGTATTAACTACATTTATTCTCTATATAAGCCTCAATTCGGCGGAAAGTGGGGAACGGAGTGTCTTAACACTAGGTTCTTAGGTTCCCTCTGCCTATCCTGCTATATGCGGGATACAGCGTAAAGCTAAAAAAATCTCTGTAATAAGGTACTTTAAGAGCATCCTATCTTAATTTTTGAGCTTAAATTATGAAAGGAAAATAAACTTCGTAATACTTCATGCTCTAATTTACACTCTTTAAACGTTACATATGCTTGGTGGAACTTAATGCTACACTTTTGTGTCACTCGACCAAAATTCCTTCCTATTTTATTTTACCGTAGTCAACACTCGTTATGACGTAAAATATTTCGTTGTCTGCTTAACTTGATGTAAGTCCACTATCACAAATTTAATGTGTTTTCTAATTATTATGAAGAACATAAAGCTTTTCTAGAAGTAGGTAGAGTAGTTTGGTAGATAATAACAAATTTGACACTCCCTCCGTCCGCATGTTTATATAAAAGGACTCAAGGTTTGCCTTCACTGTATTAAAATACACAGTTACGTGGGAACTAGATGCACTCCAAGCCGCTAGGTGTGTAACCATAGTGTGTGTGTGTGTGTGTGTGTGTGTGTGTGTGTGTGTGTGTGTGTGTGTGTGTGTGTGTGTGTGTGTGTGTGTGTGTGTGTGTGTGTGTGTGTGTGTGTGTGTGTGTATATTCCTAACTGTGCCATAAGGATATCTTTTACATTTTTTAAAAGTTTGTATTAAATATTAGTATAGTTAGACGGGCAACATTCTTTGGGCGTGCTATGAAGTCAGCGATGTGTCAGCGTGGAGTGGATAAGCCTAATCATTGTGTCCGGTTTGATAAATCTTAAATCCTGTTTAGAGGACCTATAGAGTATCCTTTTAATATTAAAAATATGATGATATTTGTTACTCTTTCACTAAAACTACTGAATAGATCTAGATGAAACTTTACAGTGATCTTCATAATTTAGCTTATATATCCCTGAAATATGAATAACACATAGACTAGTTGCAATATTTGAAGCGAAAGCGGCGCATCAGGCCCGGGTGTACTGTTTACATATTTAGTATTCTATAAAAGCATTTGGAAATCTGTATTAAGTAGCTAAGAACAAAGGTTGGATCAAAAATAAGGAATGGATATATCCATAGAACATATAGTTTAAGACGCTAGTTTCTTGAACTTTCTTTAGCTGTATTCAAATCCTGCCCCAGACACATTTGGGTAAAATCAAATTTCTAATCCTTTATGATTTTAGGAGTGTACTCGTAAGCCTAAATGTTTAAATAATAACAGTATTTTTTTGCATATTACCACTGCCAAATGTTTGGTTGACAATTACCTGCATGTATCAGGGCATTACACAAGGCAATTTCGATATTGATTGATGTCTGTTATTTAGCAGTCATAATTGACTGACAAGTTACCTACTAATACTTTGTATGACATTCGCATTTAACATAATAAAACGGGGAAATATTTCTTGTATTTATCATCAAGCATTAATTGAACATTAGTGGTCAGTAGCTGAGTTTTCAAGTCACTTAGACACATTTCGTGCTAGGAATCTCTAGAATATGTGTGTTATATCATATATATAACCACTTACTTACAAACAATATATATATATATATATATATATATATATATATATATATATATATATGTATATGTATATATAAATTCCGTTTCCACTTTCACTGGATTCAACTTAATGCTTAAAAGTAAAAACGCGGCGTTGAGTTGAGTTGTTTAAAGAAGTTAACCATAGAATAAAAAACAAAGCGTCGAAGGTTACAATTGTTTCTTACTTCTTTGCGACATCCATTGTCATCAACCACTTCATACATACCGTTTAACAACTCCTTATACTTTTTAGGTGTTTTACGACCTTCCTCCAGCATCATGGACATTATATTCTCGAAGGTCAATCGAGGTATACGTTTCTTGCCACTTACCTCATAGAAAAATATCTTATTATAAAATAAACTAAATAAAGCAAGGGATAAAGCGTGAAGCTAACAAAAAGCAACCGAGCTAACCTTAGAATATCGTCGTGTCACCATGACACACGATCTGTGAGAACACTGTATTGCTGTCTTTTGTGCCTTGAGACTTGAGTCGGCTCACCGAAATAGATGGGATTGATTGGCATCATATAAACATATAAAAGTATTAAGTCTTACGCCTGTTGAGGCGCAGAGGCACAAGTGTGCGACTCTAAATGCGACAGGTTGTGGGTTCGATTCCCACTCCAGGAAATGTAAATGTTTAGTATTTGATTATGTGTATTAACTAAATTAATTCTCTATACATGCCTCAATTCGGCGGAAAGTAAGGAACGAAGTGTCTTAACACTACGTTCTCAGGTTCCCTCTGCCTACCCTGCTATATGCGGGATATTTTGAATTATTTGTAACAATTAACGCCTGTCGTGGTGCAGAAGCACAAGTGTGCGACTGGAAACGCGACAGGTTGTGGGTTCGATTCCCACTCCAGGAAATGGAATTTTTCATTTCCTGGATTGGATAACAGGCAAAGCGCGGCGTTGAGTTCCGCCACTCAGCACGCAATTTCACAAATCGCCGGAAAGTGGGGAACGGAATTGTTGTAAGAGAACGGAGTGCTTTAACAGTAGGTTCTCAGGTTCTCTCTGCCTACCCTGCTATACATGGCATACAGCGTGAAGCTAAAAAAAAAAGAAACTTTGAGCCTTTTTCAAACATACTTGTATACGTTTACTTGCTTATAATTTTCTATTGCAAGTTTTTATTTAATAGGCATCACGTCATCTTTCCCGTGAGACAATATTTTTTTCTCTAACGTAATTAGATAAGATATGCGAATATTTTTACATAATAATTTCCATGGTACATGTTTGTGTGTCAGATATAAGACCGCAAATACTGTTAGCACCCGCAAAAGTTCACGGTAGGTTACCATAGAAGATGTACATACAACTTTATTTAATACTAAATATCTATTAGTTTTCTATAGGAACAAAACTAATAAAATACGGAGGAAATAATAAAGAACGGAGTGTCTTAACACTAGGTTGTCAGGTTCCCTCTGCCTACCCTGCTATATGCGGGATACAGCGTGAAGTAGAAAAAAAAAGTCGTGGCGTGTCTGACTGTAAACGCGACACTTGTGGGTTAAATTGCCACTCGAAAGACCTCAGCAGGAAACTCAGTGATTAAGCTCTCTGTCTCATTTCCCTAAAAATTGAAAGCACTAAGTACATATATGTAAATCCTATGTTAATTAGCAATCCTTGGATTGATCTTACGGGTTCCCATCTCGCTGCAGAGAGAGGAGCTTAGAGAGGGCTTGTGACGACCCAACGTGTAGGTTTAAGGGGCCCATTTAAAATATTTGTATATTTAATATTAGTGTGAATTAAACGTTAATTTTCTTTTCTGAGTTCATTTACTGTTAATAACATTGAGTTCGATAGTCGTCCCCGACAATATGCCCCTGACTTGCGGCTCGCACACGATTAACTTGTTAGAAATAAAAAAGAGTTGTAACGATATTTTAATAGGCTTCTCTTTATTGTATATTATATAGTTTATTAATTTTATAAGTATTATGCAAATATTGACTTCGTAAAGAAGCGCTATGTGTGCTGTGTTTGTTACTCTTTCATGCAAAAACTAGTGAATGGATCTTAATAAAAACTTCGTTTAATTTAACCATTAAGTTACGATTAGTATTTATTTAGTAAAAAAATATTAATGAAAATATA
>JAKGSA010001124.1:10988-102755 GCA_033558755.1 Philaethria dido | reverse complement strand
TTTAAAAATGTATGATTCTCAAAATTTATTACTTGCAGCTTTTTTAGCTTTTTTTCGCATAGAGATGGTGGGGGGGGGAGAGGGGGGTTTGGGACGAGAGAGAGAGAGGGAAAGAGAATAAAGTGTAACTACAGCCTTAATGTTGCATTTTGTTTCAGAGTAGGGGAATGAAAATAATTTGACTGTTATTTGTTCTGTGGGAGGCATCGAACCCAGAACCACCACGTTATGTATTCTTATTTTATATTTTACTAATCAATTTAAAAAAAGGAAGAGGTTATCAATTCGACAGTATTTTTTTCTTAATTCTTTTTTGTATGATAGTTAATGTTTCTGATATCACGCCATTTAAATTTAGTTAAGATTTAACGAATAGTTTTTGAGTTATTC
Organism: Philaethria dido; assembly: GCA_033558755.1. Taxonomy (NCBI): domain Eukaryota; kingdom Metazoa; phylum Arthropoda; class Insecta; order Lepidoptera; family Nymphalidae; genus Philaethria; species Philaethria dido. The sequence goes on along the minus strand of JAKGSA010001124.1, from coordinate 102,365 downwards.
GTAATAATTGCATGTTTAGGTCAATTTTTTTAACGAAAAAAATTATATGTTTTAATATAATAGATTTTTAGTACAATAAATAACAATAATTCCATACTACACGAGTAAATACCTTCAAAATATAACGCAGTAGCTACAAATGTATGTAGCAAGCTTCAGTATAAAATTAGTTCGTGCGCAGTGGCCTGTGCAATACACCTGAGCGGGTCCGCTTTCATCCTAAACACCCAACTTAATTCATATAGTGTATGTGTATGATACATACAAGCACATACGAGTACGTGACAGCTTTGTTGCCGTTTCTATTATAGTTGTGCTGGATTTCATGTAGTTATTTATAGAAATAAAGATTTTTTTCTTTTTTAACTTCACGTTGTATCCCGCATATAGCAGGGTAGGCAAAGGGAAATCTAAGAACCTAGTGTTATACCATCCGTTCGCTTTTAACATTTCCGTTCCCCACTTTCCGCCAAATTAAGGCATTGCGTGTTGGAGTGGCGGAACTCAACGCCTTGTTACCAAACCCAAGAAATGAAAATACTAAATTTTACATTTCCTGGAGTGGGAATCGAACCCACAACCTGTCGCGTTTATAGTCGCACGCTTGTGCCTCTGCGCCACGACAGGCGTTAATAAAGTTAAATACGAATATATTATATATTATTTATATTTTCTTTATTGTTTTCAGCTTCACGCTTTCTGTTGTATAGAAGGGTAATCGGAAAAAATCTAGTGTCAAAACACTCTCTGTTATTTTACGTCCGGAATTTTATTATTATTATTATTTTATTATTTCATAAAGTGGAAATCGAACCAATAACAAATAGCTATTACAGTCCGACGCCATTCCCTTGCGCTTTTGTGTTTTTCTAAAATATACACGCAATAAAAACTAAATTATAATCAAAAAGTAATTTGTAGCAACGATAAAATTATTTATTTATTTAATACATTATAACACCAACAAAAATATAAATGCACATTGTAATAAAACAAAGACAAGAGGAGAATACAAGTTTAGTGTAAAGGCGACCTTATCACCACGGGTGATCTCTTCTAGGCAATCCCTACTAAAAGTTGGAACAGAATACAAAAAGATGTGGGTTGGTGTACAAATGATTAAAATATTTACTTAATATAATAAACCTACTTAAACAATACAACCTAAATATTAAATGCAAGCTTACATAAATAATTATGTTCAGGATTAAATTACAATAAATCAGTTGAGTCCAAAATAAACACTCACATAAATACAATAAGTTCAATTCAGTTTTTAATCATGGCGTTAAATATTATATTAATAAGTATTTGACTAATATTCGCTTGTCACACACAGGAATCGAAGTTGTGACCTCCGTTTAATACAACTACTACACTGAAGCCCGTCAATATTTCATGTTACGATAAACTGCGGATGGAAATTAAAAGAAGTTTTAATTGAAAATTGAAACACGCTAGCATGTACTGGTAACACATCTGTTTCCACAAAGAACTTTATTTAGCGCAAAAATTGAATTTGCTGCGCTTTTCATGTTTACACGTGGCTTCTGGCTTGGAACTTTATATTTCATGTATTTTTCAGGTGTTGTTATGGGAAATTAGTTTTTGGAATTAATTTTGTAAATTTCTGGTGTATTGTTTAATATTTTTTCAATATTATATACATATATGTTAAACGTTAAAGATAAATACAACTATTATATCTAATAATAATTGTAACGCCTGTTGTGGCGCAGAGGCGCAAAGCGTAGGTTTACAACGCGACAGGTTGTAGGTTCGATTCCCACTCGACGAATATTTTTGTTTCCTGGGTTTGGTAACAAGGCAAAGCGCGGCTTTGAGTTCCGCCACTCAGCACGCAATGCTTCAATTGGGTAGAAAGTGAGGAACGGAGTGTCTTAGCTCTAGGTTCCCTCTGCCTACCCTGCTATATGCGGGATACAGCGTGAAGCTATGTATGTAATATTACTTGTATTTATCTTTAGATAGAAATGGTTAAATATTTATTTAAAAGAAAACTTTAAAAATATTTGTAGTTTATCTTCATTTCGCCATTCTCTCAAATACTAAATGAATAATAACTTTTCATACAAATCTATTTACACTATTTTATAAATAAAAATTCTGGGAAACCAAAAAATTATATAAATTATACATTTTTTTTTTCAGTCTTATGCTTTTTCTGCAAACAACTGGGTGGTCAGAGAGAACATATAAATCAGGATATGTTCACTTCTTTCCGTCCGATTCTAAGACATTGTACGTTGACCAGCGGAACTCAACGCCGCGTTTTGTCTCACCAAAGCGGGAAAATGAAAATAAAGTAAATATAATCATTTCCCCAAGTACAAATCGAACTAGTAACCATCGTATTTACAGTCACATACCGACCTGTTTTTATTATAATAAAATTATGAGTTCTACTCCAATAAATAAAAGAAAAGCTTATTAAAATTTATCAAAATGAGGAAGAAAGTAACAATTCTATTGCCTTATATTTCCGGTTGACTGAAGGGCAAAGAATTCATTCGATGCTTCAATTATAGCAGTAATCGAATATACGGACGGCTGACTACACTTCGTGTATAGTCAATATGAATGGATATGAATACATAAGACGTTTTTTTTTTAATTGCTAGCCTATTTATAGGACGTAGATGTTATTAGATAGACAATACAGACTATACTGATTGACATTTAAAAAAAGAATATTCTTCAAAAAAATTAATATTTTTTTTATATAAATACATATCTTACCGTCCAGTGATTTTAGACGCGATAGATTGTGGGTTCGATTCCCACTCCAGGAAATGGAATTTTTCATTTCCTGGGTTTGGTAGCAAGGCAAAGTGCGGCGTTGAGTTCCGTCACTCAGCACGCAATGCCTCAATTCGGCAGAAAGTGGGGAACGAAGTGTCTTAACACTAGGTTCCCTCTGCCCGCCCTGCTATATGCGGGATACAGTGTGAAGCTATGTATTTAGATGTTATTTTTAATACACGAACTGTCTTCTTTGATTGAAAATATAATAGATTATTTGACCAACGTCAAAATAAGGAAATTTTCAATCGGATTGTTTTTTTTTATGTGTTTTATCGCATAACTTTTTACTAGGTAAATCAATTTAAATTGTTTTTTTTATATGATGGCTACCGCTTTTAATGGTACCACCATTTAAGTTTAGTTGAGATCGGACGAGTAGTTTTTGGGTTATTCGTAATAATTTGATTTTTTAGTGCATTTTATTTGAAATCGGTTTTATTTTGTTGTTAAAATCTCAATTCACTCACTCAATTCACATTCATTTCTTTGATCGAAAATTAATTGATTTTTTAATAAAGTTTTATTGTAAGAGTTTAGGTAATAACAACTTTTGTTCTTTGGTGGTGTGACGTACTGTATGCATTATTATAAGGGTCGTAATAGGCGAATCGGTGATTTGTGATATTAGTACAATAATTAATGAAGGCTTTTTAAGTGATGTTATAACTGTATACGCGATTAGTTGTGAGTTCGAATTCCATTCGGGGGAGTTTTTTTTTTTTATACCACGACGGTGGCAACAAGGCACACGGCCCACCTGATGGTAAGTGGTTACCGTGGCCTATGGACGCTTGCAACACTAGGGGCGTCACTTACGCGTTGCCGACCCTTCAAAAACCTATTTATTCCCCTTTTAAAGAACCCCATATTGTAGCCCTCTGGGAAAACCTCGGCAGGGAGATCATTCCACAATTGGAGAGACCGCGGAAGAAAGTTCCTTTGAAATCGAACTGTTCGGGACCATTTAGGCTCCAAAGTGTGAGCATGAACTCCCTGTCGATGCGATGGTGAAAAGTAGCCGTGGGCATCATGTCAAACAATTCTTCAGAACACAACCTATTATACAAGCGGTAGAACACGCACAAGGAAGCAAAGTCTAAGTTTAAGCAGGGAGTGTAAGTTTTTAAGCATAATGCTTAAATAAGGGAGTGTCTTGGACTCTAGGATCACTTGACTACCTTGCTATGTGGATAAAGCGGCTATATTTACCTATATAATTCAGGCATTAGAATTTAACATAAGTTCTAGATAGATCATAGCTAGAATTCTGTGTCTCAAGTACATTCGAAATTAATTAGAAACTCCTTGATTATAGAGACACGCGAGGTGGTTCGTTTCAAGTTAACATAAGCTTAGAGTTAGTTTAATTTTTAGCTATGTACACTGTAATACCTAACTACTTTTAAAATTCGATTGCAAGAAGGTCGAAGGTCAAATATTAAATTGTATGGGTCAAATATTAAATAATCGTGAAATTTATAGACATGTCTCAGCTTAGTTTTAGATAAGGTAAAATTATCATAAATATATAAAAAAAAACTACTGGGTTACTCAATTTAACTGTTAACTGACTGACTGAAAAAAAGTTTTACAAAAATAGAAGCGCGGAATTGTAATAAATAGTATGGTTAGAATTGTAATTTCCAGGCAAACGAATTTATGGGCAAAACTACTATAGAAAAAAAGTGTGGTGCATGGATTAGGCAGTGCATTAAAAATTTAGAATGAATCTTATTTTTTTTTAACTTCACGCTGTATCCCGCATATAGCGGGGTAGGCAGAGGGTACCAGAGAACCTAGTGTTAAGACACTCCATTCTCTTTCAACAATTCCGTTCCCCACTTTCCGCCGAATTGAGGCATTGAGGGTTGAATCTTATTTCTATTGTAGGAAAAGGTATTAAATAGCTATTATATATGTAGTCGCAGTAATGACATATCTCAATAAATTAGCTTCACACTATATCCCGCATATAGCAGGGTAGGCAGAGGGAACCTGAGAACCTAGTGTTAAGACACTCCGTTCCCCACTTTCTGCCAAATTAAGGCTGGTTCTTCTGTGCATACTATAAAAAATGCAGAAGAAATGTAAAAATCATAGAAAGTTGATGAAATATATTTTAATACAAAGTGAAAGTAATTTCGTTTGTTAGTTTCAAATGATTTTTTTCAAAATAATAACTTCGTATGTCTTTTGTGAGGAGTGAAGTTCTTAAAATAAAGGGAAGCCGATGTATATTTAGAGAAGCCGGCACCTTTAGAGTTTCTCGGATATATTTAGGAAAAAGTGGTATAAGCCGTGTCAAGGTATTTAGTACTCACTATAGAATTTTTTGGCGATGACCTTGAGTTTCTTTAGGCTCAAAAGATGTCGTAGAGCCTTGTTTTTTTTTACTCCTTTGCGCCCAATATTTTACTGGTGAGATTTTTTTTAGGTCCTTAGTTATTTGTTAAAAGTTAGGCGCTTTCGTGAATCGAGTTGTGGTATGCGGACGCCCTCGCCACTGAGCTATAGCGCACTAGTCTGGTTCAGTATTGTAGTTTTTGGGTGCATGAAAGAGAAACAAATATCGCAAATATTCGCATTTATATAATACACACTGTATAGAATTTAACTTTCAAAATAGCCTCTTTATTAATAATACTTTATGTATAATTCAAATAACCCGCAGGGCAGCTTGTGGCGAGCTGTTGGGGGAAAGTGGCGACCCCACGGACCTGAGACTCCAGAGGGAATCTTCATTTATCTCCCCGGCCTCTGGCTTTGCTCTTCATTGGTCGAAGGTGAGTGGCATGTTCAGTATGCGAAGCGTGGAAGTGCTCCAATTCAAGTGCAATAGCGGGGAAACCCGCCTCACGAGCGCTCACTCTCGCGATGGCAGGAAAGCGGTGGGTGCACACCTCCCAACACTTCTTAGCCGACCACATCAAACGATGCCAAAGTTGCGCCCGAGGCACTTACGGCCGCCGCTTTGCAGGGGGGCCCATCTAGTGGGAGGGCGAGTCACCGTCCGCTAACCTTCAATTTGAGACTGTTGGAAAAGGCGGACGTCCGGTAGCGTCTCAATCAATAGCCTGTACTTAGTCCATCCAAACTCATCTCCATAGACCTATTTTAGTTTTTCATATGTTCCATAGCTCCTACGCATTGACCGGTGACGGTGCAATTACCTATGGTTAATACTCAAAGATGGATCCTGGTCAATGCGTCAGATTGCAATATTGTTGTCTCAAAGGGGCCTCCTACGTGTTGGACCTGTGTCCCCACGGAAGCCTTCCAGCGACCGGTTCCGGAACCCGGAGAATTTATAATGATTCAAATAATAAACGTGTATATATATATATATATATATATATATATATATATATATATATATTATGGCAGTATATATATATATATATATATATATATGCTTATTTAATAGGGCAACTTATTATGCCATATTTTTATATCATAAAAGTATATTTCTCACACTCATTTATCGCTAATGGAAGCAAACCGGATGCACTTTAGAAGCGCACTGAGCAATAAGCTGTGTATAAAAACTCATAGATGCAAAATTTTATGTTAGATTTATTAGTATATTAAATATTTATATTTCATCTTAGACCATTGTAGTACAGTGGTGTCTGACCGAAACGGGATTGGTTATGGATCTGATTCTCACTTCTGGGATAATTATTATAAATATTTATTTAAATTGTTCAAATCTCTTGACACCAGGATCTTCTGACTACCCCAGCGGCGAGGGTGAAATTCTTTAAAAAGTGTTTGGGTAAATTAAGCAGAACTGTGGGTATATATTTCTTTGAGGGGACGTCGGTACATATATTTAGGAAAGCCGGTATAGGATGTAAAGTCATTTAGTAATTTCACTATCGAATTTTGGTGATGACCTTATTTTTAAGTGGTTTTAGATGTTAGAGCTTGTGCTTCTGCAATTTTATGCCCAAAATTTTCTGGTGACCATATTTTTATTTTTTTTGCTCTCACATCTAAATTCAATTACCAATTTATTTCCACTTGTGTTAATTTAAAAGAATTTCTTTAAAAAAAACCATTTATTTCTAATGCATTATACTAAAAACGTATTGGCATTCTTATTCACGCCTGTCGTGGCGCAGAGGTACAAGCGTGCGACTGTAAACGTGACAGGTTGTGGGTTCGATTCCCACTCCAGGAAAAATAAAATTTTAGTATCTTCATTTCTTGGGTTTGGTAACAAGGCAAAGCGCGGCGTTGAGTTCCGCCACTCAACACGCATTGCCTCAATTCGGCGGAAAGTGGGGAACGGAATTGTTGAAAGAGAATGGAGTGTCTTAACACTAGGTTCTCTGGTTCCCTCTGCTTACTCTGCTATATGCGGGTTACAGCGTGAAGTTAAAAAAAAAAAGAAAAATTCATTCTCAAAATTTGCAAATTTAATCTGCATAAACTACTGCCCATAGAAAGTTGAAAATTGACATGTAGACTCCTAAGAGAGTGTAGAAGAGAACTAAAAGGATTTCTCGAAATAACAGTGAAATTTGGATTCTATGTTTTGTAGTCCACGCAAATTAAGTCACGTAATACAGCTAGTAGCTATATGTACATAGCAAAATATATTTAGCAGTACAAAGCTGGATCACAAGTGGCCCGCAAGTAAACACGTGCATTCAATATAGGCCACTCAAGGTTACATGTGGTAATGGAACAAAGACACCACTGAACGATATCCCTCCTAGCATACATTGAGTTGTAAACGATAAACCTAAATACTACGTAATAGTTCTAATGTTATAAATTTGAAATTTTGTATGGATTCATGTTTGTTTGTTACTCTTTGAGGCAAGAATTACTGAGCGGATTTCGATGAAATTTTACAGTAATATAGATTATACGCCAAAATATTTTGCTTTTTTTTTTTTGGTAACTTCACGCTGTATCCCACATATCACAGGGTAGGCGGAGGGAACCTGAGAACCTAGTGTTAAGCCACCCCATTCTCTTACAACGATTCCGTTCCCCACTTTCCGCCGAATTGAGGCATTGCGTGTTGAGCGGCAGAACTCAACGCCGCGCTTTGCCTTGTTACCAAACCCAGGAAATGAAAATACTAACATTTCCTGGAGTGGGAATCGAACCCACAACCTGTCGCGTTTACAGTCGCACGCTTGTGCCTCTGCGCCACGTCGCGACGTTAATACTTTACAATATTAAGGTTCCATACAAATAGCTCTAAATTTTGCATACTTAATACTTATATAAAACAAGAATATTTCCAAATACACAAAATTCAAATAAGAAACACAATAAATTTATAAACTGGAAATAAACTTACTATTATTTCGTCCTGAAGTGTAAAATCCTTAACAAACAACTCATTAATTTTTCAAACACTCGTTTACAATATTATGTGTCCACCCAACCACAATCACCACAACACTGATACCTGACAGCCATAATCTAAAAAATTGACATTTTTCGACTTCGCCTTTATATCCCCTTGACACTTGTATGCGTATACCCATAAGGTCCCCATTTGGATGGGTGGCCGTTTCATATTTTTTCCTTGTCTAGGTCACGTTGGCGCAAAATAGTTAAAAATGTTATTTTGAACCTTATTTAGATTCGAATAAAGTATATTTTGCATCATTTTCTATTCATTGTGTGATTTACAAGAATCGTTTACCTGAACGATAAGACTAATCGGTTATGTTTTTATTTGTATTTTGTTTTCGTATGACATAAATGGTATTCCGCCTTTTTATGATTAGTAGCTAGTTTTTTATTTTTAGGAATTTATTACTTTAGTGGCACAGTGGGATAGCGTGACAGTAAGCACGATAGGTCGTGGATTCGATCTTCATTCGGGGGAATGTTTATGTTAAAATTATTTTTAAAGTCGTTTTTTAATTCGTTAAACGCGTGTCGTGGCGCAGCGGCACTAGCGTGCAATTGTAATCACGACAGGTTGTGGGTTCGATTCCCACTCCATAAATTGAAATTTTTCATGGATTTTTCCTGGGTTTGGTAAAAAGGAAAAGCGCGGCGTTGAGTTCCGCCACTCAGCACGCAATGCTTCAATTCGGCGGAAATTGGGGAACGGAGTGCCTTAACACTAGGTTCCCTCTGCCTAACCTGCTATATGCGGGATACAGCGTGAAGCTCTCTCGCCTCTGCGCCACGACAGGCGTTACGAAATATGCTAAGACGACTTAAATAAAGCAATTGTCATAACATTAAAAAAAAAAAACAAATATACGTAAAATCTATTGAAATCTATCCAGGGGGTAAAGCTAAGCTATATTCAGCCTACTACTCCAATATTTAATGGTAATTAAAATTTAATGATAAATTATGAAATACAGGCATATCGCTGGCATGCATCGTTTTGACAGAACCTTAACAAATAGCGTCATTTCGTGAACGTTCAACTAATGTGGGGTTTCTTTACAGTGGCGGCGACCCATAAATTATATTGTGGAAAGAAAAATATTACACCTATTTAGATGTTTGGATCATTCTAAGAGCTGGTATTTTGTTAATCACATATTTAGAAAACGTATAAAAATTTCAGAGTGCTTGGTTTATTAAGAGGAGCAGGTTCGAGTCCCGCTGTGTTCAAATCTTTGTGACCCCATATAAATTGGTAATTGGCCAAAATGATATATATAAATATTTGATATTAATATCTCTCGACCCCATTTGCTACGCGACTCCATTTGGGATCGCGACCCATAGTTTAAGAAGCCCTGGTCTAAAGTTTTTTCCTCTTACACTTCCCAAAGAGCATTCATACCAAATTTAAAATTTTTATAACCAGTAGTTTCGCCTGTACGTTGTCTGTCAGTAACTAAGTAAATAGCGTTTTATATGTAAAGAACTAGACAAAAACGTGTATATAATACAATTTATACAATACACCTTTTCCATAGAATTGCGTCACTTTGCATTCCAAGAGAGAAAGACCATATAAGCCGTTCAAAACGTTATCTTATCAGAGATTATGATAAGAAAAATGATTTTTTAAAGTAGCCCATATAAATAAGTCGCTTTTTACCATTGTCGCTACGTTAATTGCCATTACTACTAATATCTAGAAATAATCTGTCTGGCGCCTACATTGCGTTACGTCATTTTTGACCGACTTCTAAGAAGGAAGTTTTTTTCTATGGATAACGGATGGCAAACGAGCAGAATGACCACCTGATGCTAGATGGTAGCCTTCGCCCCCATGGGGCATACATCTACAACACCAGAGATGTTGTAAATGCGTTGCCGACCTAGAGTATACAGATGGGAGGGGGGGACAATGTAGTAGTCCCATCCTTTTCCCAGAATATGGTGGTTCCGATAGCGAACTACTACATTGTCCTCCCCTTCCATCTGTATCGTCTAGGTAGGCAGCGCATTTACGAGTACAACACCTCTGGTGTTGTAGATGACGTTTGCCATCCGTTATTCATAAAAAAAAGAGAGTAGTCAGCTATCGGAACCTCTACATTTAGGGGAAAAGGGTGGGTGGGAAAGGGAAAAACCTGGCTTACATGCTATCGAACCGGAGCACATCATTAGATATTTTGCGGTTCGTCTTTGACATGATAGTGGTCGCGAGCCAGATAGTTAATAATTCCGTATAACTTTTTGCTGAATAAATCAATTTTGATAACATTTTTTTATATGATAGCTAGGGCTACTGGTGTGGTCCCATCTTAACTAAATAAAAGCTAATAAAAATATTAAATTTAATTTAATAATATTAAATTTAGTAAGGACGTGTAGTTTTTGAGTTATTCGTAATAATTTTACTTTCTACTGCATTTTATATGTAGTCAAGTTTTTTTTTGTTATCTTAATTATCGACTATTCATATTCTAATGGAGTTAAGTTATAACTGTAAGAAGCGATTTCCTTTGTGTTTTTAAACAATAGATCTTATGGTTTCTGATTAAATTGTTGAGAATAATAACAGTTTAAATAAAAAAGTGTTCCGTTTTTTATGTTTTATAATTGTTTGTTTATATGTAAGAAGGTTACTTTGCACTTTGATTTGTAAGAAATATAAAAACAAAAAAGAAAACCGACTGCTCTAAAAAGTACAATTATTACGAATACCTCAAAAACTACTGGTCAGATCTTAACTAAATTTAACTGAAACCACATGAGAAGCACTAGCTATTAAATAAAAAAAAATATTAAAATCAGTTCACCCAGTAAAAAAATATGCAGTAACACATAAAAAAACCATTAAAATGAAAACCTCCTTTTTTTGAAGTTAGTCAAAAATTACGAGTTAATTTATAAGTAAAATATAATAATGTCATATAACTCAACGACTCCAGGAAATGAAGTATTTTCATTTTCTGGGTTTGGTAACAAGGCAAAGCGCGGCGTTGAGTTCCGCCACTCAACACGCAATGCCTCAATTCGGCGGAAAGTGGGGAACGGAATTGTTGTAAGAGAACGGAGTTTCTTATCACTAGGTTCTCAGGTTTCCCTCTGCCTACCCTGCTATATGTGGGATACAGCGTGAAGTTAAAAAAAAATAAAAAGTACAATTATTACGAATAACTCAGAAATTACTTGTCAGATCTTAACTAAATTTAGGTGGGACCACTTCAGAAGCACTAGCTATCTACATACATACATACATACATAGCTCCACGTATCTCTATGTATGTAGACAGAGGGAACCTAGTGTTATGACACTCCGTTCCCGTTAGCTTTTCCCCTAAATCATATAAAAAAAAGATTCATCAAGATTAGTTTACCCAGTAAAAGGTACCTTTTTTTGAAGTTAGTCAAAAATTACAAGTTAATTTATAAGAAAAATATAATAATGAGTAATGCCATATGGAAATACAATAAAAATATTTATTTAGAAGCACGTACATTAGCAGGATGTCGCTAAATTGTTTTGTTTACAACCGGTTCAAGATAAAATCAAATATTTGTGTTTTATTATATAATGGGATTATTTATTATGTGCTGTTATCTGACCAAGTGTTTAGGTTCTGCTACCCATGAGGAGTTTCATACGTCATACACGCACGTACAAGGCCTGAATAGGATGGTAGACGTTTTTTTTAACTTCACGCTGTATCCCGCACATAGCAGGCAGAGGGAACCAGTGTAATCTAGTGTTAAGACACTCTGTTCTATTAATATTTCAGTGCTCCACTAGGCTTTAAGTGCTATGTGGTGCCAGACAATGACGCGATTTGCCTAGTTACCAGACCCAGAAAATGAAAATACGAAGTGGGAATCGAACCCAAAATCTATCGCGCTTATAGTCTCTTGTGCTTTTACACCACGATTAGCATTTATTCTATACCTTATCGTTATCGGACCAAGCGTTTAGGTTCTGCCACCTATGTGGCGTTTCAGACACGCTTATATTACTGGAATAGTAGTAGTCGACTTGCATATACATTTTATAAAATTTTAATAGCTTTGCGCTAAATTTCGCAAATAGTAGGGTAGACAGAGGGGAAACTGAGAACCTAGTGCTAAGACACTCCGTTCCCTTAAGATTTCACTTTCCGCTAAATTTTATTAGGCATTACAATTTATTTTGTTTACATACAAGTACATAGAATATAGAGGGAACCAGAGAAGCTAGTGTTAAGACACTCCGTTCTCTTTTAACATTAAATGATTATATTTAAATAAATTAAATAATCATTAATATTAATAATCTATTATTATATATTAATAATCATTTATCCAATTCTATTATTTCTCCGTTCAGACAAAGCGCGACGTTTACCTTCGCCACGTAGTGCGGACGGAGTATACTTGCGTAATTAATTATTAAAAAATACATTAAATAAAAAAATATATATATTTTACACACTGGCACGTGTTCCGTTGCTAGGACAACGCGTATTTTACGCGTTAGCGACTCCAATAATAATTTTGTATTGCTAAATTATTCATACTTATTATACTTACAGTAGCCAATTGTATATCTAAATTATCATCATACAAATGTAAGAAAAGGTGTATGTAAGCTTCAAACCAATAGATATTTTTAAATGGGATGTCCATGTGCATACGAACATGTTTCTAATTCATGTAACATCTGCCACTGTTATAGATAGACAATTTAATACTCAAAATACAAGTGCACCTTTATATTTTTTCCCTGTACTTCAAAGTATGAAATATTTGCAATTTTATAAAACATAATTTAGTCAAAATTCCGCCTCTCAACATGCTATTATTCGAATCTGAGCAGACTGCATCTCAACATGCTATTATTCGAATTCGAGAAGAGAACAGAGTGTCTTGGTTCTCCCTGTTTACTATATTGTCTACGAAAAAGCGTAAAACTGAATAAAATGTTTAAAAAGCAGCTTCACGCTGTATCCCGCATATAACAGGGTAGGCAGAGGAAAACTAGTGTTAAGACTCTCCGTTCCCCACTTTCGGCCGAATTGAGGCATTGCGTGCTGAGCGGCGGAACTCAACGCCGCGCTTTGCCTTGTTACCAAATCCAGGTAGAGAAAAAAATCATTTCCTGGAGTGGGAATCGAACCCACAATCTGTTGCGTTTACATTCGCACGCTTGTACATCTACGCCACGACAGGCGAGCGATATTTTATATAAAGTAAAATGACCAAAATCATGTCATGTCAATAAGAATCGACCAGGAAGAGTTTGCGTCAACCTTTGCTCCTATTAAAGGATAATTTGGGCCTTATTGTCATTGACGGTTGAAATCATAACGTGGATAGGACTGATACTCATTTGAGTAGGGTCATTGAGTAGGATTTCTGAGCATTTAGGATTGTTTAAACCTAATTTTGAAAAAAAATCATTAATGAGGAAGAATATATATTTATTATGTAAAATTTAGACATAAAGAAGTGCATTTCTCATTCTCCATTATATTATTTACAAAGGTAGTGACGTCACGTGTGTATGATTCATAAAAATTCTTAGTTCAGTTTATTTCCTGGTTAATCATTCACATGACGAATATTTCCTTTTGAACCTTTTGCCATGAATAAAAGATTTAGAGAAATACCATTCACATAAAACAGGTGACTGTCCGTATTTGATGTTATAATAATATTTTACTCATAAATATGTATGTATGATATTAACTAAATATCATAAGATATGGATTTTCATATATATTAAATTGGATATCCAAATAAATTATTTTAGTAAGTAAAAATATTAATATATTTTTTTCACTTGCATTTACAAACATACATACATAGCTTCACGCTGTAACCCGCATATAGCAGGGTAGGCAGAGGGAACCTATGTTAAGACGCTCCGTTCCCCACTTTCCGCCGAATTCTGGCATTGGGTGCTAAGTGGCTGAACTCAACGCCGCGCTTTGCCTTATTACCAAACCCAGGAAATGAAAAATTCCATTTCCTGGAGTGGGAATCGAACCCACAACCCGTCACGTTTACAGTCGCATACATTTGTATAATAACAATTTTAAGTATAATAATACATTATTCAAATCTAAATTATTAGCATATGTCTAATTCATGACGTACGTATGTCAAAACGTTTTTAATTTTATAAAAACCACCTAATATTTTGTCTTTCTATATTATTCAAAGAAAATATAAATAAAAAGGCAGTTTTTAATATGTACAAGTCATGTCCATGTTAGACAGATGAGTGTATCAATTGTGAAGGATTGGGCTACATATCTGCAGCTGAACCTAGTTATCATTTTTATATATAGGATGTTCTTATTTATTTAAAATATATTTATTTTAAAATAAATTGATTATACGGTCAAATTCGATGTAATCTACTATAATATAATTAAAATTTTAACAAAAACGAAAACCGATTTTAGATGATATGCACTAATGAGTATAATTATTACGAATAACTCAAAAACTGCTCGTCAGATCTTAAGTAAATTTGAATGGAACCATATCAGAAGTATTAACAAGCATATTGTACATAAAAGAATGATCAAATTGCTTCACTCAGTATAAAAATATGCGGCAACACTTATAAAAAACAGATGGATTAAGAACCTCTTACTTTTTTTGAAATCAGTTGAAAAATAAAAATATTTTAATAAATTGTTGTTCCAATATCTAACAAACAAGACCACAAAATACATTACTACTACCTGTACTTTAAGTATATTAGATATCTTTTTTATTTAATATATACGCTTTATTAATCATGACATTATGTTCCACAATAATTTATATAAAATTAGTATGTTCAGAAAAAAAAATGAAGAAATTTATGTTTGTCTCATTCACACATAAAAAACTAGACTGAAATATTTTAAGTAACTATTAATAAAAAAGCTTAAAGAAGTATATTGTCTACTTTTATTCTATTTTATTTATATCAATAAATAAATTCTAAAACAAATATAATTTCACTTATTTTTGCTTAGCAAAACAAATAAAACCTATATTGAAACATTCTGTATATGTAGGACAAACGCAATTCAATGGATAAGTATGATTAATAGATCGTAGAGGCAGGTCGGGATCGCATTAGATTTCCTTGTTGGGATAACAACAATTGTGTTAATAGCTATATGTTAATATATGTAAATAAAAAACTATTTTTGTATCCCCTTTTATGGGCAGCTTTAGAATAAGCCTTTTGGTCACAAACTTCCTTATTTTTTGCTGTGAGTGTTTAAGATAACTATTGTTGTCCTTATGTTCATAAGTGAAGGAAAAACTTTGGACCCCTTTTTACAAAAAAAAATGGCGTCACAGGTGTAAGGCGTTTTTATGGAAAACAAGTTCAGAAAGCCATTTTTCTGAAATAATTCTTTAGAAATACATAAAATTAATAAAATAAATATTACACACAGTACAATATATTTGACATGCACTTTTATCTTTTTCAAAAAGTAAAAAAGATCCCCAATAAAGGTTGTCTATTGTAATGCAATCAACTAATGTAATAACGCGTTAACAACGCGTTGTTTTTATCAATGTATATGTCACTTTATATGAACATAGATGTCAAACCATGGTAGTGTGTGTAACATTTATTTTATTAATTTAATATACTTGTTATGCATTAATTTAAAAAGATATACTTCTTCGTTATATAAACTATAAGTGTGCCAAGTTTCATGCTCCTCCGTCCGCGTATTTTTTTTAAAAAGAGATCCAAAGTTTTTGCTTCACGTATTTCTACATAGATAATATTTTTTAAAATAATCCTAAAATTACACTTCTGCGATTAAGTATTGAATCTTAAATGTCTACATTGAATTTCTTGATTATTTGACTTATTCAAAACTTGTTCTAAGGGTTTTAGGTAATATATGTAAAGAGTAGGTAAATTTGTTGTTAAGCTTACCTTCGTACATCTGGGCATACTGCGGGAAGCCAGCAGCTCTTAGCCATTTGCAGGCCTCGGCTGCTTCGATCTCTGTAACAATTGATAACAATATTAGATATATTAGCACATTAAGTAATTTAGAAATTATAATTATTATGGGATAAATGAAAAATAGCCTGTTATTGTTTGACTGTAAACGTCATTAGTTATGGATTCGATTTCCACTTGGGGACTGATTATATTTTGATTATCTTAACTTCCCTGCTATTCGGAAGAAAGGGCTGCTTTTAATTCTGCTACTCAACATGCAGTGTTGAAATTAAAGTCAAAGTCAAAGTCAAATAATTTTGTTCAAAATATGAAGTTACATGCTTCATTTTTTGAACGTCAAATAATTTACCGTCAAATAATATTAGGTGGAAAGTAGAGACCGGAGTACCTCCATACTAGGGTTTTTTTATATATAATATATAGATAAAGTGTTCTTTTTAGCTTCACGCAAAGAGAACCAGAAAACCTAGTCCTAAGACACTCCTCTCTCTTATAACCTTTCGTTTCCCATTTTCCGACGAATTGAGGCATTGCGTACTGAGTGGCGGAACTCGACGCCGCACTTTGCCTTATTATCGCAGTGAAGAGATGAAAAACTAAATATTATTTAATATTTTCATTTCCTGGAGTGGGAATCGAACCCACAACGGTTAGTCACACGCTTGTGCATCTGCACCACGACAGGCCTCAAGGTGTTAAGCTGCATTATTATTACACACTTCATCAATTTAAAGTTAAGATTAAGAACATATTATTGAAAAAAGTATATTATTCTGTCCAAGAATACTATAATGATATCAATGTGTGGAATTAAATGCTGTTGACGCTCAACAGGGAGGCTCATCATAGTTGTATATTTATTGTAAAAAAAAAATATTTGAAATGAGCAACTGTTGAGTTTCTTGCCGGCTCTTCTCAGCAGAATTGCCTTCCAAGCCGGTGGTAGCTTCCATTAGTACTGACACGACTGACACCTTTGTAAACTGACAATTCGAAAGTGCTTCTAATAGCCTATTTGAATAAAGAATATATTTATTTTTGATTCTTGATTTTACACTTTATGTATCGTTAGTAGGGCATCACATTTTAGCGACTACCAATATCACTCTACAAACAATCTCAAAACCATTTAACAAATAATAGTTCAAAAACAAAACACCTTTCTCCTTATAAATATTAATAACATAACCATATTTGTTGAGCCCTCGCGCCCTTGAAAATCAATTGTTTATAACGGTGTAGGTCAATACACGGGGATCTTGTGTAACTGGTTTTCAAATATAACTTGGTGTAGTAGGGCATAGGGCCAATCAGTACCATTGTATGTCTGACGGTTAGAAATGTCAATATATATTATTTATGTATGTAGTGTGTAAGAAAGCAGGTATTTATTTTTAATGTAGGATGCGGTTTTTGCTATTTTTACAAGTCTTATAGATATTGTTAGGTGACGTAGCTCAACGCCGTAATTTATCAAGTGGGAACGTGAAATGAATAAATTCTTTTTATATAAATATTGTATGGCATAAAAATCGAACTCACGACCAAAGTAAACAAAGTGCAGTCAGAAACCATCCAAGTATGCTATGATGACGTCAGTGGATGATACATACATAACATACATGCTCTATAGATATGTAATATATATTTGTTATCATAATCCGCTAATACTGCCCAGTAATATCTTCAATTGGGTTTTTAAATTTGTTTTTGCAGCTTCATATTTCGCTAAAGAGAACTTAGTGTCAAGACACTCCATTCTTCGCATTCCGCCCAAATGTGAAACGTTTTATGTTGAGTGGCGGAAATTGGACCGAAGTGGAATTATTACGAATAACTCATCAACATAACATCTCCCACCAAAACTACCTACCTACCTACTAAATTTAAATGGTGAAAAAACACCTTAGAACACCCTCCTTCTTTCTAAGTCGGTTAAAATACACTAATCTTTAAGCCAATAAAATTGCGTCACCAAAGTAATAATAAAAAATTAAATGCCGTATCCAATTTGAATATAACTGGTTATATAACACAATGTTAAGGTCACCAGAGGTCCACATTTAAGTGGCATTGCGTGTGGTAATTTTTCACCGGAACTACGCGGCGCGGTGAACAACTTGCTTTTTTTCTATACATTGGGAATAAAATGGTATTTTTTTTACCTACTTTATGTAGGGTAACCATTGATATTGGAAATGGTGGGTATATTTTTTGTGTATTTTATTTATTTCTAGAAAAGCTTATTATTGAGTGTTAAATTGCAGAACTCAATGCACTATGTTTTAACAGAGCAAATGAAAATAATTTTAAAGTCCTATTTCCCCTGAATGAAGTCAAAGTCTACCCACAATCATTGCGTTTATAATCATACCTTGTTCCACGGCGAATTATTACGGAAAATTATTTACATAGCTTCACGCTGTATCCCGCATATAGCAGGGTAGGCAGAGGGAACCTAGTGTTAAGACACTCCGTTTCCCATTTACCGCCGAATTGAGGCATTGCGTGCTGAGTGGCGGAACTCCAAACCCAGGAAATGAAAAATGAAAATTATTTAAATATTATCATGATTTCGAGTGGGAATGAAATTCAAACCAATTGTTTACTGTCAGGCCCGATCTCACTGCGCCAGGATGGTAGTTATACATATGTACATTTATGAATGATATAACAATATTATTACATTTTTCCTTGAAACAGTGATTCATTATAGATAACATACAGTATTGATGGTGGGTGGAGCATCATTACGATATTTCTATTATCAGATATATCTATCGAGGAAATTCTTGCTATTCTTAGATTTTTTTATGTAATTTAAATGAAAAATATTAATCGATTATTTTTATATTCCCATTTATTTATATATTTTTTAGTGGGTACATTTTTTTCTGTATATATAACGCTTGTGTTACTGATTGACTGCCAGATAACGTACACGAAATTACTGGACGTAGAAAGCTGAAATTTAGCGTTTTAAGGTTATTTTTGTGTGAGGGGTATTAAGATGTTCATGAGAAACCATAAGGTTTGGACCAGTGGCGGTGAAGGAGATGTACCGAGAGGTGACAAGACTAAGTCCCTAATCAGGCGGGTATCCGGGTTGGATTTCCTCACATTAAAAAAAATAGAAAAGGTTGCTCCCTTTTTCTAAGAGACGATTTAACTATAATATAAAATACCTTTAGAGAAAATTGGATTTTAGGTTTTATAGCCAACGAAATCAAAATTGCGAGCTACAACTATTTCTTTATATTTGTTTCCAAGCTGATTGAATAAAAAATGGCGTTGATGACCCCTACCCAGTACGTAATATATATATATATTTTTTATTAATTCATTACAACAAAAGTTCTAAAACTAAAGTCTAATCCGGTAAATGTGGGTTAAATAAAAAAAAAATCACAAATCATGGTGACCCTATCTGCCACTGACTTGCTGATGGGAGATGAATCGTGGACCACCATCAAGTGCATGATAAAAAAACAAGCAATGCTTTTAGTTTGAAGTGTAATTTGTGTGTTGAAATTTTGATTAATTCATGTTGCAGTTGAATTTTGTTTATTTTAGATGTTTATAGCTAGTGACGTTCTACGACGTTGTCTATTTTTATAATAAAATTAAACAATTAAACAAAACAGTTCCACTCCTTAGTAGAGTAGAATAGAATAGAATTAAATAATCTTTATTGCACACACAATAAAATATAAAAGAAAGAGGAAACAATAATATAAACTCATGTATCTGTATGCAAAGGCGGTCTTATTGCTTCAAGCAATCTCTTACAGACAACCTTCGTTAAGTATAGGGACAAATGAAAACAAGAAAAGGGGATAACGCTAGTGCAATTTAGTATAAATAAAAAAAATATATATATTATTAGAGTAGCCCGAAGTGAGCCGTAAAATTTTAGACTGGCGAAATAGGCAGGGTAAAACAAACGTGGGACGACAGCCGACACGATGGAGCGACGATCTTGTCAGAACGATGGGCCGAAATTGGATTAGAAAATCATACGACCGAAAGGACTGGAAATCCAATGAAGAGACCTATACCCAACAATGGGTCATTAATGGTTGACATAAAAGAAGAAGTAGTCAGAGAGCCTAGTATCTAGACATTCTGTTCTCTGTTTTTCTCTCAATTTCAAATACCGTAATTTATTTTAATATCTTTTTTTTAACTTTACGCTGTAACCCGCATATAGCAGGGTAGGCAGAGGGAACCAGAGAACCTAGTGTTAAGAGACTCCATTCTCTTTCAACAATTCCGTTCCCCACTTTCCGTCGAATTGAGGCATTGCGTGTTGAGTGGCGGAACACAACGCCGCGTTTTGCCTTGTTTTTTAATATTAATACACCTTACTACAGTTGAATTTCTTCATTCCGTACGAGGCGTGAATAAAATCGGGGCAGATGTTCTTAATATAAAGTTTTATTGATACATCCTATAAATAAAGCAATCTTATTAATATAAAAAAATAAATGTAAAAATGAAAATAAGTAAGGAATGGAGTGTCTTAACACTAGGTTCTCAGGTTCCCTCTGCCTACCCTGCTATATGCGGGTAACAGCGTGAAGCTAAAAAAAATGTATATGTATAAGTCGTCTTATCAACTTATTCACGCCTGGTACAGAGTTATTATTACAAGTAACCTGTTTGATTTATGATGAATATTTAAACCCCATTGGATGGAAAAATGTTTTTAGCTTTTTGCAGTAAGGATGATCAAATTGCAGCGTTAAGTACCATTCATTATAGTTATTGTACAAAAGGAATATATATTTGATAGATATATGGAGATTATACATGTTATTTGGTTATAGTTTGAAGCTTACAATCACAAGCCACTTTTGACGTGATTATTTATTAATTCCTTTAAAATCATAGAATTATGAAGGTACAAAGAGAATAAGACTAAAATCTTTATGTATAGTGAAATTCTAAAATAAATTACTACAATCTACATAATTAACGTTTCAAGAATAGAAGAAAATCAACTTCAAAGAAAATGCATTAAAAAGTACATTTTTTACGAATAACTCAAAAAGCTACATCTTAACTAAATTTAATTGGGGTATTAGAAACCCTAACTATCAAATTAAATAAGAAACATCAAAATTCGGTAACACACATAAAAAAAAATACAATTGAATTGATAAATAGATATTTTCATTTCTTGGGTTTGGTAACAAGGCAAAGCGCGGCGTTGAATTCCGCCACTCAACACTCAATGCCTCAATTTGGCGGAAAGTGGGGAATGGAAATGTTGAAAGAGAATGGAGTGACTTAACACTAGGTTCTCTGGTTCCCTCTGCCTACCTCGCTACATGCGGGATACAGCGTGAAGATAAGAAAAAAAGAATTGATAACCTCCTTTTTTAAGTCATTTATAAAGAAAATTGACTTCACTAGAAAGTAAAATTATTACGAATAACTCAAAAACTATTCGTTAAATCTTAAATTCATAACTTCCTCTTGTATTGAACTCTGTTAAAAATTTGGTTCAGTCATCGCTTATAAATATTAAATCGGCTGACCATATGCTAATAAAGTAGCCGATAATCTTTCTTAGGATGTTCTCGGAGTTACCAAGGTTAATGAATCAAACGTAAATTTATATACGATATGTAAACAGGTAAATGTTGAAATAAATTTTATATCAAATTTGAAATGTTGATATGTTAATTTATTTTCATTTCTATGTAGACTTCTAAGCAATCGACCTAGTGGTACAGTGATTGACTGTAAGTGCAATTGGTTGTGGGTTCGATTTTCACTCATGGCAATGATTATATTTAAATTATTGACATTTCTGAATACGTGCGTTGATTTTCCTATTGCAGTGTCATAATTTCGGGCGGGAAGTGTCCAACGGAGGTATATTATAGATTCTCTCTAACTCGCTATGCGGGGTAAGAGAGAAAGAAATTATTTTAAACATTTTCTGCATTTCATAGAACTGCTCCAATACTATATTATATCCAATATTATTCCTATTATAAAGGATTCCCTCTACTTTCTGTTCATTTAAATAAATACTTTTTTTTTTAATTATTTTTATAATTTTTTCGAATACATGGTGTGTAACTTTTATATTAGCTTTTTCTGGATTATTACATTGTTTTTCTTGTGTTACTTAGCTAAGCTTTTAATTTTAACCAATTTTTTTTTTAGCTTCACGCTGTATCCCGCATATAGCAGGCAGGGTAGGCAGAGGGAACCAGAGAACCTAGTGTTAAGACACTCCATAATCTTTCAACAATTCCGTTCCCCACTTTCCGCCGAATTGAGGTATTGCGTGTTGAGTGGCGGAACTCAACGCCGCGCTTTGCCTTGTTACCAAAACCTGGAGTGGGAATCGAACCCACAACCTGTCGCGTTTACAGTCGCACGCTTGTGCGACAGGCACGACAGGCGTTAACTAACCAATGACTAGCTAAATCTAGCATTTACCATTTCGTTTACTAAAAAGTCAATGCTTTATCCCGCATATTAAGTTAATCAGAGAAAACTTAATGTAAAGACACTCTATTCGCCACTTTTCGGCTGAAAAAAAAATATATTAAGTGACGCAACTCAACGCCGCGCTTTGTCTTAATAGATTGACTAACTGCACTTAAGGCTAGTCTTCAATGACGCAGGATTCGCAGATCGTACGTTTTCCTTTAAAACTAATTACCGTGTATTTATTCAAGGGATTTTCCTTATTAATCACATGGTATTACTACAAGTATTCAATGTGTCAATGAATATAATTTGCATAAGTTATAGGAAGTTCGATTTATGTTTAAGTGGAATATATAATGCAGGTAAGGTATTAAAGCCAAAAAACATACGAATAGCTTCACGCTGTATCCCGCTTATAGGTGGGTAGAGGTAGAGGCAGAGGGAACCTAGTGTTAAGACACTCCGTTTCCCACTTTCCGCCGAATTCAGGCATAGCTTAAGGAGTGACGCCATAATGTCACTTTTAGCTTAGTTAAAGGAGAGAAGAAAATTTTATTTATCCAACTCATATTATAAATACAAAAGCTACTGAAGATAACATGGAAACGTACTGAATAGATCCTAATGAAACTTTACAGTAACACACAGGCTTCAATTTGCGAAGACTTGTGTAATCTCTCTATTATAAATGCAAATAATTTTAGGGATATTTCTAATTCTTTCACCCCAAAACTACTGAATTCATTTCGATAAAACTTTACTGCTATACGATTTGTACATCAAAAAAATGACTAGTCTATAATTTGTAAAGATTTTGGTAAGGTTTTTTGTAATTTAGCTGTGATATGACAATAAATATATATAGTAAAATATAGAGCAAAGAAATATGTTTTTTAATGAGCTCTTTTTTTATTTATTATTTTCATTTCATGGATTTGGTAACAAGGCAAAGCGCGGCGTTGAGTTCAGCCACTCAGCACGCAATGCCTCAATCCGGCGGAAAGTGGGGAACGGTAATGTTGAAAGAGAATGGTGTGTTTAACACTAGATTCTCTGGTTTCCTTTGTTAACCCCGCTATATGCGGGATACAGCGTGAAGTTAAAAAAAAATTAACAGGATTAATCGCGCATATTTTCGAATACTAAAATATACGCGATTAATCCGGTTAAAATAGTTTCATTTAATATGATTTTCACTAGAACGATCTATAATCAAATTTAAAACAGTACTAAATGTAAGTAAACTATTAATCAATTATTATTATCAAATATTATTCAGCTTTAAGTATGAAGTGTTTACTCTAAATAATATAAATAGACAATGACTTTGGCTCATTATGATTAAAACTAATTGATGTTTGTGACAACATCGTTATACAAGCCACTAGCTAGCAAGATAGATACTTAACGAAGTATCGGTACAAATACATACATACTTGTAAATACGAGTACGGTATCGTTAGTGCTAATATGGATATATAATATTTTTTTACCGACTTCAAAAAAGTTATATAGATATTTTGAAATTTCATGTTCAAGTTTGTCAAAACGATAGACCGAAATTGGATTATAAGAGCACACGACCGAAACGACTGGAAATCCAATGACGAGACCTATACCCAACAATGGTCATTAATGATTTGCAAAGAGAGAGAGAAGGAGAACTAACTTTCCTGATTTTTTTATATGACACCTAGTGCTTCTCATGTGTTCCCATTTAAATTTAGTTAAGATCCGACGAATAGTTTTTAAATTATTCGTAATAGTTGTTCTTTTCGGTACATTTTCTTTGAAAACAGATAATGTACAGTCGAAATTTCCAGCCGTAAGAAAGCTAAAATTTGGCATTTGTCATATGGAAAAACATGTAGGCTTCTTGGCAAGTGTAGGAGAGTACTTAGAGAGTTCTTGAAATTCCGAACAAAATAGGATACCGCTACTATCTAGTAAGCATAGAGTTGATTATAAAATAGAAAATTTAGATTTTTTTTTCATTAATATAAATTTAATTATTTTTACGGTCTGCTTAAGATGTAGGTAAAAACCTAAGATAACGAGAAAAATCCTAAAAAAAAATAAAAAGAATGAGAAATAGAATAATATAGCACTAGCTTCTAAATATGAGACAAAAACACATAAAAAACTCAAAACTTTGAAATCTATAGTTAAAAAATCTACCCAATATTAAACTACTGCGTAATTATCGTAGGTATCGATATTCGTAGTTAATATTACTAAATCTGTTACGATGTCAATATTTACTCGATCCAATTCGATGTGATTGGCAAAACAATTTATACTAACGTACATTTGACGTGTCTATTCAAGAATAGAAGATATTAACAAACTGAAATAATCATAAACTATAGAAATTACATGAAAATAGTTACAGTAAATTATATTTTCCTTTTTTTTAGCTTCACGCTGTATCCCGCACATAGTAGGGTAGGCAGAGGGAACCTGAGAACCTAGTGTTTAGTCACTCCATTCTCTAAAAATCCGTTTGCCATATCCCCGCTGAATTTCTATTTATATATTTTTCCTTCATTTTTTTATCTTTATTAATTTTTTATTTTGAAATTAAACACATTCATTGGAAAATCTGAAGTATGAATGAACTTTGAATTTGTTCGAGGTTCGGCCTCGCAGGAGGCGCCCCTGTGACACTGCAGTTCTAAGTTGATGGTCCTCCTCCCGAGGAGGCCAAGCCAGGGTCAGAGCTCTCCAAGCTCGGCCCCCCACAAAACTCGGTGACGCTGTCGAGGCCAATAGGGCCAACAGCATACTACACAGTCGAAAAAAAAAAAAAAAAGAGAATTTGTTCTTGACCCAAATTTATATATTCATATTAAGTATTTTCATTTTAACAAAAAAAAAATCTACTTCAAATAAAATGTTAAATTGTAACGAATAACTTAAAAAATACTCGTCAGATCTTATTTGACATTATTAATTTAAATTATAATTTATTTTGTATAGAAATTCAGTAAGAAGAAGAAAGATGCACTAAAAACAGGTTCACCATGCCTACATAACTAGGTATGTATTATCAAAAAAATAGTAAACAAAACATCTAATAATCAAGATTGACAAAAAAAGAAAACAGACTTTAAAAAAATACACTAAAATATACAATTATTACGAATAACTCAAAAACAAATTGCCAGATCTTAACTACATTTAAAATGGGGCCACATCCGAAGTAATAGCTATTATATAAAAAAAGGATCATCAGAACTAGTTCACTCAGTAAAAAGTTATGCGATGACCTTCTCTTTTTTTTACAGTCGGTTAAAAAAACAAAGCTTAACATAAAAAAATACCTGTTATCTGATCAGCGCTTAAATTAGGAACACTCATTTCTTCACTAACGATCACTAAACACTAAATGACGAATGGGCACGCGCCACTGAATCATAGCACAATTTGTAATATTCCTTGGAAATTTACGCTTAACACTAATTTTTTTAAAAAAACTATTAAAATCACTATGACACAATTAAAATAACCATAAAAAAAACACAAATTTTGATATATTTAAAATACATTGACGTTTTTTCTATTGTTCACTGTTTCACATTTTAAAGGAAACCGGTAATGTATTTTGTAGAAAAAACGGTATTTATTGTAAAATATTCGTTTGGTTCGGAACAAACTCGTGCACTTGAGGCGTTGGTGTAGAATGAGATTATCAGTGTTTATCATAACTAGTCGGTACTTACGTCCTTTAATCGCCCACGTCACCGATAGCGGACACGTTGAGCTACGAAACATGAATACTGTGTATTTTAATATTCTTTTTTATTATTTTCTCCGCATTTAGTAGGGAAGACAGAGAATTTATAATGGCGAGACATAAATATTATATTTAAATTATTTTCATTTCTCTGTTCTGGTAACACACAGCATTCCGTTGAGTTTCACCACTTCTTTCTCTCTGAGTCTCTAATTGGCGCGGAAAGCAAAGATCGGAGTGTCCTGACACTAGTTTCACTCTGATTACATGCTGCAGAATATAGCGTGAAGCTATGGTTTAAACATTAGAAGATCATTAAATAGTCATATAGGGCAGTGTAATAGTGTAATAACGTAAATGAAATTCATACATTTGCAATGTACAATAATTGGTATAATCAGTCTTGTCTACAAATGTTAACCATATTTGGGCATTTAATGCCACAGATGACTTTATACGTACTTTAACCCTTATCTCTTGGGAGTTAAAGCTGATTAATATTTCCAAGATAGAGGAAAAATGAGCAATTTATATGCGTTAAGATTAACGATTTTAAGAAATAAATATATTTATGGTAATAGGACATTCGATGCAGTGGAATTATATAAAACCTTATTTGGTTCATTTAATTAGTGTAAGCACTTTGAAAATGTTGTCTCTTGCATTGCGTTGTGTGAGTCAAAAAATTTTTTGTATGTATTTTTTTTTTGTTGTTTCTGGCTTTATGGTCAGAGAGTCTAGTGTGAAGACACTCCGTTCACCGCTTTTTGGACGAATTCGAAACGTGCTAAGTAGTAGAATTTTTTTATTTTTCTTTACTTCTTATATCTGGTTAACATATAATTTTTTTTCAACTTCACGCAGTATCCCGCATGTAGCGGGGTAGGCAGAGGGAACCAGAGAACCTAGTGTTAAGACACTCCATTCTCTTTCAACAATTCCATTCCCCACTGTCCGCCGAATTGAGGCATTACGTGTTGAGTGATGGAACTCAACGCCGCGCTTTGCCTTGTTACCAAACCCAAGAAATGAAAATACTAATTGAGTTAATGAAATTTCCTCGAGTGGGAATCGAACCCACTTGTCGCGTTTACAGTCGCACGGATGTGCCTCTGCGCCATGACAGGCGTTCTGGTTTACATAATTTTGTTTATATTATCTAACTCCCATACATTCCTCAATAGATAGACGGGAACCTCTTTGTTTACGACCGCAACTATTCCTAAAATTAATATGATGAACATTTTATTATAAAAAGATCCCTCAAAAGGGAATCGAACTTGCAACCATATCTATAGATATATGTGATAGGCACACAGATATTTAACAACTATACCATTATGGTGTTTGCTTATATTATAATAGGAAAAAATAGAAAAATAAATTTTGGAATATCCATATTTCGTGACTTCATGAACCTTCTTCCGCAGCGAATGAGTTTAAAAATTAAGGAAAATATTTAAAAGTGGCGTTATCTCAGCTGTCATTCAACATGTTATAACTAATTATACAACATGCGTACTGTATGTTACTGTAAGCGATGATAAGGTGAAGACAGGGCGACTGAAAAAAAAAGTTTCTTTTTTTTATGTCTTTTGTTGCAATTTTTTTGGGAAATGAGAGAGATGTCTATAATAAATCAATTTAGAAACACACTGTACACGGGGTTACGGAGCTTAACGCTGAATTTTGTATAAAAAAGCTAGGAAAGTACCGAATACATCCTAAACAGTAACACGTTCTCGTTGCAATATTGTGATTAATATATGTCAGTTTTATGCGTTTTCGGCATGGTCTCAACGCGGTGATTTATCATACTAGAGCGAAGGAATGAAACTAATTTAAATTATTACCTCGAATTGGAATCAAACCCACAACTTAGTCACTCTGTCCCACAGTGGCCTTTATGTAAAATATAGTGAATTATTTAGAGATAATTTTAAAAATCTTTTTGCATTAGTCATAAGGTCATATTAAGGTCAATAAGAATTCATAATGTCTTTATTAATATTAGAAAAATTAATATGTCAATTAGTTTTTTTTATAGATAAAAATTATAATTAAAATTCTGATTAGACCTTGATTTACTTTAAGTTAATACTTCTAAATAAATGAAGGTCTCAATAATTTCAAACTAAATTATTCTAATAATATTTTTATATTTATCTGTAATCAGCTTTTCGTATGTTTTACTATTTACGTTTAGTTGATATTTATAGAAAATTAAAGAATTAAATATATTCGTATATAAAATTCTTTTAAATTATGATCTTACCAATAAAACGGGCTCAAATAAAGTGCATTAGAAAGTAACATTATTACAAATAACTCAAAAACTACTAGTAGGATCTCAACTCAATTTAAATGGAAAATACGTGGATAAAAAATACAGACGAATTACTGATCTCCGCCTTTTTTTGAAATTGGTTGAATAGTTATTTTTTTATTTTACCTACCTACCTACCTAACTCTTTATCCCTAGCGGGGTAGTCAGAGAGAACGGAGCGCTCAACGCTACGGTCCCTGCATACCTCTTTCGCCTCGTCCACAGTCATTAACCTCTTCATGCATGCCTTCCGGGGGGTTCTCATCCTTTTTACGTGACCTTCCTCCAGTATCATTGATACTGTGTTCTCGAAGGTCAACCGTAGTGTCCCCCTACCTCTCTTGTCGCTCATTTATTTTATTTTATTTATTATTCACAATTTTGGACGTAGAATTTCAATAAATTATTTTTTAAATACTTTAAAGTAACATCAACACAATTTTTTTATATTAATTATGCCACTTCTCTTACATCCTTTACTCTATAGCTACAACAAGTTAAGAGTTAAGACCTTGTCGTGTTTACGAACCGAGACGTTTATTTATTACATTGGACAAATTTACGTAAAATGTTACTGTGATAAAGTCCTAAGTGCTTCGCTATAACAATTGTTTGTCATAATGCACTGTTCATAAACTAAAAATTTATGGTGATAGTAAAATATATCTAAAACTCTAGTTATTAAAGTTGAATTTTAAGTGAATGAAATACTTAGGGTACCTTTTTATGAAAACTATGCGGACTAAGGAACTACTGTACATAGAAAAAGTATAGAAAATCAACACATTTTATAATAATGTTTCAAGAATATAATATTAACTAACTTAGAACGTAGAGAAGGAATTCGATTGTATTTTTTTTGTGTGTTACCGCATAATTTTTTAC
Source organism: Philaethria dido (assembly GCA_033558755.1). Classification (NCBI taxonomy): domain Eukaryota; kingdom Metazoa; phylum Arthropoda; class Insecta; order Lepidoptera; family Nymphalidae; genus Philaethria; species Philaethria dido. The sequence continues at coordinate 72,797 of JAKGSA010001124.1, read as the reverse complement.
AGGTGTTACAATTTTGGTGGTTGTCTATGAAGTCTCTATTAAATTTAGTTAAGATCTGACAAGTAGTTTTCAAGTCTTTTTTGAGTGGCAAAACTCAACGCCGCGCTTTGCTTTTTTACCAAGCCCAGAAAATAAAAATACTTCATTTCCTGGAGTGAAATCGAACCCACAACCTGTCGCTTTACAGTCGTACACTTGAGCCTCTGCGCCACGACAGGGGTTTTTCAGTTATTCGTAATAATATTATTTTCCAGTACATTTTTTTGGAAGTCGGATTCCTTTTTGGTCCAAATCTTTATTATTTTGATGAAAAAAGTTATACCTACATATATAAAACCTACATATATTTACATAAATTTGACATATACTTTTCAATAAAGTGACATGAACGTGCATTTTACAATCAAAGAGGCTAGTACTTATGAATGGTCTAAATCTGGTTATCAAAACTTGAAGCTTGAGATATCAACACATGTTTATCGGAAATATGTTATTTTCATTCTAGAGATATCTTTACAATGAAGATACTATGATTCACCTTTTCAGGTGTTTTTAAGAAAATCAATGAACAATATTTATCTGTTTTAGATTTCTTGAAAGATAAGTTTTAAGAAACGAGAGATATTTATGTTTCGTTTCTTATTTTGCTTCTACACTACATTAATAACGACAGTCGTGGCGCAGAGGCTCAAGCGTACGATTGTAAACGTGACAGGTTATGGGTTCGGTTCCCACTCTAGGATATGTAAAAGTTTAGTATTTTCATGTCCTGGGCTTGGTAACAAGGCAGAGCGAGTCGCTAAGTTCAAAAAGTTAAGTGGAGAACGGAGTGTCTTAACACTAGGTAGGTAGGTTTAGGTTTTTGAAGGGTCGGCAACGCGTAAGTGATGCCCCTGGTGTTGCAAGCGTGCATAGGCCACGGTAACCACTTACCATCAGGTGGGCCGTGTGCCTTGTTGCCACCATCGTGATATAAAAAAAAAAAAAAAAAAAAAAAAACTAGGTTCCCTCTGCATACCCTGCTATATGCAGGATACAGCGTGAAGCTATGTTTGTATGTGATTGTATGTATGTAACGGTAGTAAAAGTATGAATTTTAAATTCTCATATTACAGTAGATATGTTTAAAAGTTACGATCCATTACAGGTTTAAAGCGTAAGTTTAATACGACCTAAGCCAGGTATATGTCAGAGTACGTAAAAATTTACATTTACTGTGCTTTTTATTGCCATATATTTATAGAAAAAACAATAATAGGGAAAGGGAATAGGTTTTCTGGAAGTCTTTCTGCCTTTTCTAGAAATAAAAAAATAAATAGATAAAAATTATTGATTCTTCAGCGATTCAACACGAATTGTACGTTTCGTGTACTTTAAAAAATATAATTTTATATTATGAATTTATAAAATAAAGTTGTTAGTAAAACATAAAATTCCGCATTTCTCCGTTTCTGTAGAAATTTTCAAAAATATATCAATATTTAGTTTTCTATGTCCAATAATTTTGAGATATTTTCTGTCATCTGTCAATCAGTAACGATGATGATATAAGATGAGTTTTATAATTAATCTTTATCTATAGTTTCATTTCCTCGGTCTGGTAACAACGCAATGCGCGGAGTTGAGTTGCGCCACTCCGCCTCAGCCCGCAATGCCTCAATTTCGGCGGTAAGTTGGGAACGGAAATGTTAAAAGAGAACGGAGTGTCTTAACACTAGGATCTCTGGTTCCCTCTGCCTACCTTGATACGTACGGAAAGAACACAAAATAAAATCTCTATATAAAACTCTTCCTTCTTTCTTCCTACGCTTTAATATTATACTTCTAAAATATGATTACTCATTTACACACAGTGACTATGAAAATTGCGATAAAAGCAGTTATAGCACCAAGTTATGACTCAAGTACCTTGAAATACTAATTTGCAATTATCCGCAATCTTGACTTCGGTTTCATCGTTTATGGTAAACTGAGATTTGTATGCATATATATATATATATATATATATATATATATATATATATATATATATATATATATATATATATATATATAACAAGCTTATTTAAAGCTGATATGCTAAACTTTTTTTATAATCTTAGTAGGAGGACGCCTGTCGTGGCGCAGAGGCACAAGCGTTGCGGCTGTAAACGCGACAGGTTGTGGGTTCGATTCCTCAGGAAATGTTAGTATTTTCATTTCCTGGGTTTAGTAACAAGGCAAAGCGCGGCGTTGAGTTCCGCCACTTAGCCCGCAATGCTTCAATTCGGCGGAAGAAGTAGGGGAACTAAATTATTGCAAGAAGACAGGTGTCTTAACTCTGAGTTCTCAGGTTACCTCTGCCTACCCTGCTATATGCAGGGATACAGCGTGAAGTTAAAAAAGTTCCTAATCGAGGGTAAAAATCACAATGGTTTTAGCTAACCTAATAAAGTATCCTATTAAAAATTGCATAATTATTTATATAAAATAATCTTTAAAAATAAATCAAATATTTCTGCCCACATTTATATATACATAAATGGCTATTCTGTGTCAAAAATTTACAAAGGAAGAAATACCTAATCATCGCCGTGGTGTCCAGTACACAGTTACATATTAGGGCTACAGCGGTATTAGTCATTAGTCAATTATTTGGAAAAAATACATATATTGTATTATTATACCATATGTTTAGAATCTACTAGTAAAATATATTTAATTTTGAATATTTTCAGCAGTGGTACTTCCGTTGGGACTGACGACTGACACCTTTGTAAATTGACGATTCGAAAGTGCTTGTAATAGCCTACTTGAATAAAGAATATTTTGATTTTTGATTGAATGCAAATCGAGTGGAACTTATACCTGTATTTATATATCTATATAAAATAAACCTTTATTACCGTGACTGACAGACAAAGTACTGGCAAACTGTTTGAAGCTAAATTTGGCATTTAAGGTCCTTAGAGTAGGAGCTAGAAAGAAAAAGAACAGAATTTTGGTTCTAGTCTATACGGGCTGAAGTCGGGAGATAAGCTTACTTGTTGTAAGCTATATTATTATAAAGTTTCATCTAAATACGTTCAGTAATTCTACATGAAAGAGTAACAAGCATATCGTCTTTAAAAAACGGATGGCAGAGCAGGCAGAGGACCACCTGATGGTAAGTGGTTGCACCTTCGCCCGCGAACATCTGCACCGCAGAGATATTTGTAGATGCGTTTGTAACCTAGAGGATAGAGACGGAAGGAGGATGTGGTAGTCCGCTATCGGAACCACCATTTTTGAAAGGAAGAATGGGTGGGAAGGAAAACCTGGCTTACATGCCCATCGGGCCGGAACACATCACAAGATATTTGGCGGTTCGTCTTTGACTATGATAGTGGTCGCGAGCCAGACGGAGACAGACCTCCTACCACCAAGCAAAAAATGACGCACAATTCCGGATTCAAAGCAAAGTTTCACGTATAATATTGCTTGAAACGTGTAAATAGTACTAAAACATCATCAGCAGGTTTTATATTTACTGCTTATACTGACAAACTATATGGAAATAGATACGCCATTTCCATAATGCAAATAAAACTGTAAAATTTAGCAATTTCATAATTCACTTATTATTATCTAATATACTATCGGAGTGCTATCGGCAGTGACCCCAGAGTTATCAAGATAGGCTTTCTACCTACATTGTTGTGAGCTTCCATTCTTCGTTAAAAGTTAATTTATTAAGATAATAAAAATACTGAGCAAGTTTAAGTAACGCCTGTTGTGGCGCAGAGGCAAGTGTGCGACTGTAAACGAGACAGGTTGTGGCTTCGATTCCCATTCCAGGAAATGTAAAGTTTAGTATTTTCATTTCTTGGGTTTGGTTTGGTAACAAGGCAAAGTTCGGCGTGGAGTTCCGCCACTCAGCACGCAGTGACTCAATTCGGCGGAAAGTGGGGAACGGAATTATTGTAAGAGAACTGAGTGTCTTAACTCTAGGTACTCGGGATCCCTCTGCCTACCCTGCTATATGGCGTGAAGTTAAAAAAAAAAAATTAGTTAAAGATTAATTTTATTTCAATATTATTATAGCTTTTGATAAATATGAGGAAAAGTGTAGAATATAGCAAAAATATGACAATTATCAAAAGTAAAGAAACTAAATAGGCTTTATTTTAATAGGATATTTCAAGAATGTTTTCAATCAAGCATTAACACAAAGTAATATAAAAATCATATAATTTACCTTTATATTATTACATTATGTCATATTTTTTGGCATTAAAAATATATTTTGTGAATACAATTTGTCAATCCTTCTGTATTTTTATACTGTAACTTTTTACTGGCTGAACCAATCTTGATGATCATTTTTTATTTGATAGCAAGTACTTCTAATGTGGTCCCAATTTATTCAAGACCTGACAAATAGTTTTTGAGATATTCGTAATAATTTCATTTATTAGTGAATTTTATTTGAAAATGATTTTCTTTTTCTTTAAAATTTGAATTATTTAATAAGTTTACACAAAAATATATATGACAATCCTCTTTAATATACTAATATGGTCACCCCATAACATAAATCATCTTTACGCTGATGCGCGGTCGTCAGTAATAATAAATACGCAAGCGATATCGAAATCGTAGTTACATCCATCTTAGAGCAGATGTTCTACAAGTGCCTCTGAAATAGAAATTAGGTCACTCATTAGAATGCGTTGGTGTCTAAATGTAGATATTAAAAGTAGCGATTTTTTTTATCTTCACACAGCTTCACGCTGTATCCCGCATATAGCAAGGTAGGCAGAGGGAACCTAGTGTTAAGTCACTCCCTTTTTCACTTTCCGCCGAATTGAGGCATTGCGTGCTGAGTGGTGGAACTCAACGCCGCTACATGCGGGATACAGCGTGAAGTTAAAAAAAATAATAATATAATTTTCAGGAATACTATTAAATTTTAAATAGCAAAAAAGCAACTTCACACTTTTTCCCATAAAGCAGGGTTGACAGAGAAAATCTAGTGTCAAGACACTCCTTTCGTCGCTTTCCATTCGGATTCAAGACACTGTGTGTGATAGACTCTAGAATTTTATTGTAGATATGTAAGTATACTCACACCCATAAAAGATTTATGCACTTTATGGATGCGATAACTTGGCGTATTAAATACAATATCTTGGATAGCCTGATAAAATCTATATTACTCAAAAAGTGTACATATGAAAAATTTTTAAAATGTTTTTCAAGTATATATACAATATTGACACCTGAGAGCCTAGTGTTAAGACACTCCGTTCTATATTTTAAATTCATTTCCGAATTAAGGAATTGCGTGCTGAGTGGCGGAACTCAACGCCGCGCTTTGCCGGGTTACCAGAGTGAGGAAGTAAACATACTAAATATTAATTATTATAAATATTTAATATTCCCTAGAGAGGGAATCGAATTCATAACCAGTCGCCTTTACAGTCGCACGCTTGTGCCTCTGCGTCACGACAGGCTGGATGTACATATATAATATGTTTTAGATAATTTCTATTTTTGTTATTTATTATAATTGTGTCAAGTTTATATCACTTAATTATCTTATTAGCCTTTTAACCTATTTCCCCATATACATATATGTATTCAAGCGATTACAAAAAAGAGGAGTCATTTCGTCTGTATTTTTTTATGTGTACAACATTTTACTGAGTGAACATATTTCGATGATTCTTTATTTATATTATAAGCTAGTGCTTCTGATGTGATCCCATTTAAATTTAGTTAAGATTTGAGTAGTAGTTTTGAAGCTATTCGTAATAATTTACTTCTTAGTGCATTTTATTTAAAATTGGATTTCTTTTTTGCTTAAAATATTAATTTTTCCATTGACTGTTTGACATTTAAGGCAAAGCGCGGCGTTGAGTTCCGCCACTCAACACGCAATGCCTCAATTCGGCGGAAATTGGGGAACGGAGTGTCTTAACACTAGGTTCCCTCTGCCTACCCTGCTATATGCGGGATACAGCGTGAAGCTATGTATGTATGTTTGACATTTTTATCATACTTAAAATTTAAATAATAATAATAAGTTCCAAATACTTAATTTATGCAATATTTATTCTAGAGTTGCAATTTACAATTTTTATAATAAAAAAAATATTTTCCTTGTTCGCTTAAAAAGCGACCTCCTACGATTAACGACGTCATTTTTTTGCAGTGAATTAAAAGGTCAAGACAGTAATTTAAAGGTGGTTCAGCTTAAAATTTCAATTAGTGAAATATTAAAACATTATTGTCTCCAAGAATATACCTCTTTATCGACCTTGTTGTGGGAATGCGGAGTGACTACATCTCTATTTTTATATACCATATAGCAGGGTAGGCAGAGGGAACCTAGTGTTAAGACATTCCGTTCCCCACTTTCCGCCGAATTAAGGCATTGTTTGCTGAGTGGCGGAACTCAACGCCGCGCTTTGCCCTGTTACCAAACCCAGGAAATGAAAAAACTAAACTTTTACATTTTCTGGAGTGGGAATCGAACCTACAACCTGTCGCGTTTACAGCCGCACGCAGTGAATATATTATAATTAGATATAATTATTATATGTTCTTTTCTAGTTTCAAGCTTTCCCCAAATCTGAGGCTGCCTGTTGAATGGTAAAATAGAACGCCGCGTTTTGTTGCAATAGAGAAGATAAGGCAAAATAATAGAAATATAATCATTCTCCCAATTGGGAATCGAACCTACAACCATCGTGATGTATGTGATGAGATGCAGACGCTGTTGTACTTTAATTAATTAATGTTTTAGCTTCACACTGTATCCTGCTCATAGCAGGATAGGCAGAGGGAATTAGAAAACCTAGTGTTAAGACACTTCACTCTATTAAGATTTCTGTTCCACACTTTAATATTTTTTTTGTAGCTTGACGCTGTATACCGCATATAGCTGGGTAGGCAGAGGGAACTTGAGAACCTAGTGATAACACTCCACATACCGTTCTCTTAAGATTTCCGTTCCTATCTTTCCGCTGAATAGAGGCATTGTGGAGAAATTCAACGCCGCGCTTTGCCTTTTTACCAGAGCAAGGAAATAAAAGTACTAAATATTATTTAATATTTTCATTTCCTGAAGTGGGAATCGAACCCGCAACCTGTCGCGTTTAAAGTGACACGCTTGTGCCTCTGCGTCATTAAAGGTCTCATTAATTAATATTTTATGATTAAAAATATATTTTAGCGTTCCTCTTCATAACGGAGTGTTTCAACACTAAGTGTTCTCTATCTACCTTGCTATGTATACGTGAAAGCGTGAAATTATTCCTTTATTTCGCTTTGGGTGGTCCATAGCCTATTCTAACAGACGCTGACCCCAACAGGTCATTTCAGTACGGGTATATCTAATGTTGACGTATGCGTTTGTAAGCAAAGGTTAAGTTGTAGCTTATATTGGAAAGTGGATCGAATTTATGAGGAATTAGCTTTTAGATACTTGTGTATGTTGAATTAAAATTTTTGTTTGACTTTTATATGTGTATATTAAACAGTAGGTAGATAGAACGTAGTGTTAAGATACGTCAGTTTAAGATATTTTGTTTTATTTTGCGTAACTGAACGCCGCGTTTTGAATAAATATAATAAGTAAAATAACGAAATCCAGCTTAAACGTTTAATTTTAAGCAAATTGTTTGTTGTTTAACGTGTAAAGTCAAGAGTATAGTCAAAATAATCAAAACTGGTAGCCGGTATAGTCAAAATCAGCGTTTCCCAACTTGTGGTCCGCGGACTCTTGACACACATATTTATTAATTTAATATATTTCTAATACCTCAGTATAAAAAAAAATAAGGTTTCCCAACTTCTTCTCCATAAACACTATATAAATTCCAATTTTCGTTTTTTAAAAATTTTTTTATATGGATAACGGAAGGCAAACGAGCTGAAGGACCACCTGATGCTAAGTGGTTACCTTCGCCTATGGACATCTACAACACCAGAGACGTTGTAAATGCGTTACCAATCTAGAGGATAAGGATGGAAGGGGAGGACAATGTAGTAGTTCGCTATCGGGACCACCACATTCTGGGGAAAGAGTGGGTGGGAATAAAGAAAAACCTGGCTTCATATATCTCCATCCGCATAGTTTTCATGAAAATGGATCCAAAGTTTTATGTATTTGACGTATCGCTCATGACACAAACATTTGCCTTCAATGTAAGGAAAAGAACCCACGATCTTAGCCTTATCACTAACCACTAAACCTAAAGGACAGTCATAAAATTTTAAAACTTTAAACATTCTAACATAGCACATCGTAGGGTGGCGCCATAAACTGACCAAGATGCTTTTACGACAGTCTATGACGAACGTATTAGTTCCTTGCTTTATATGTCGTTAACATTTCAAGCTTTATAGTTAAATTTTTGTTTTTGAATCCTTTTTTATTACCAGTTTTTTTTTTTATTGTTATGTTACTACAATTGTAATGATTTTTTTTTAATTTTGTAGTTTTTTTAATGCAGGTTGTGGGTTCGATCCCCACTCCAGGAAATGTTAGTATTTTCATTTACTGGTTTTGGTAACAAGGCAAAGCGCGGCGTTGAGTTCCGCCACTCAGCACGCAATGCCTCAATTCGGCGAAAAGTGGGGAACAGAACTGTTGTAAGAGAACGGAGTGTCCTAACACTAGGTTCTCAGGTTCCCTCTGCCTACCCTGCTATATGCGGGATACAGCGTGAAGTTAAAGAAAAAAAATGATTCCCAAGGAAACATGCTAAATTTCTACTTTAAGCGGCAACACATAAAAATACCGTTGAATTGAGAAACTCCTCAAAAAATCAACCTCAAGTAAGGATTTGAGGTTGATTGAAAAACGTACATGAAGTGAAATACTTTATAATTTGAGCCACAATACTTTCCCAAACCAAATCTCATCCTAAGACTACTAACATAATAAAATACGGCCATATATCCATAGATATATCAAAAAAAGTTTTTTCTTCCTATCCTGTGACATCCAGTCTCCCATAGTTCCCGTCGCTTTTTATCACTGTACGCACATCCGCTTCATAAATTCCTGTAATGGCTCATTACAGTCTGATGAGTGAGGCTCTTCATTAAAGTGGTAATAAGACTCGTCACTTTGTTGGTGGTCAATAGTAAATGAAGTTGTTACTTGCTTTATATTGTATGCTATTTGCTTTGACGCTGTAGGTTTCTATAATTATGAGTGGTAGAGTAAGTAAAAATAATTATTTTGTAAAAAAAATATAACTTTTTCGTTATAGAAAATAGAAGAATCTCGTGGCGCAGAGGCACAAGCGTGCGACTGTAAACGCGACAGGTTGTGGGTTTGATTCCTACTCCAGGAAATGTAAACTTTAATATTTTCATTTCTTGGGTTTGGTAACAAGGCAAAGCGCGGCGTTGAGTTCCGCCACTCAACACGCAATGCCTCAATTCGGCGGAAAGTGGGGGAACGGAATTGTTCCAAGAGAACGGAGTATCTTTAACACTAGGTTCTTCGGTCTCTCTGCCCACTCCCACTACATGTGGATACAGCGTGAAGTTCAAAAAAAAAGACAAAAAATTTAGTAGGTGGTCAATTGTAAATGAAGTTGTTACTTGCTTTATGTTGTATGCTTTTTGCTTGACGCTGTAGGTTTCATAATTATGAGTAGAGAGGTAGAGTAAAGAAAAAATTGAATATTTTATAAAAAAACAATATTATTTTACTGTGGACGTGGTGAGAGAAGCATACAGGGACCGGAAAGCGTTTGGCGCCTTTCTATGTACTACGCCGCGCCCCTCGTGTAGCAGGTAAGGTTAGGCAGAGAGAATCCAGTGATAAAAATCTTTGTTCACCAATTCAAATTAAATTAGAGACATTAAACTCAAGCTCTTCTTTTATAACGTATAAAATAAAACATTGTTAATATAATAATAATAAATAGCTCTCACATAAACAAAACGTGTGTGTTAATATGATTTTTTTTAAACTATAAGGAAATATTTGATATTTGCGATTATCACACATACCTGTAACCACGAACTACTGTAAAGTGTTTGAAACGTCGGGTTTCCAAAAATATACATATTTCCGAATACTAAAATTTTTTTTTTTTTTTTTTTATGGATAACGGATGACAAACGAGCAGAAGGACCACCTTGGATGGTAAGAGGTTACCTTCGTCCATGGACGTCTACAACAACAATCTCAGATATGCTATATATGTAGATGTTGCCAACCTAGAGGATACAGATGGAAGTGTGGAGGACAATGTAGTAGTCCGTATCGGAACCACCCCACATTTTTGGGAAAGGATGTGGAATAGGGAAATCCTGGCTTACATGCCATCGAACCGGAACACATCATAAGATATTTGGCGGCTCGTCTTTGACATGATAGTGGTCGCGAGCCACTCGGAGGACGAACCTCCTACCACCTAACAAAATATACTAAAATATACTCGATTAAAATAGTTTCATTTAATATATTATTATTGTTACAAAAGTTATTACACGAACTAAAAATATTTCTCATGGCAATCCAACATGTATTTGTATCGGTATGCAACACCTGTCATGTCGCTTAATGCTAACTACATAGTAAAGCAGAAAGAACATTGGGTTTTATCGCGACCACAAGGTGATATGACTGTAATTCCGTAGACACAGTGTCTTTATGCGACTTTTTTCTTTATAAGCTGTTTTATTATTTGATTAATGAATCATATTGATTATTATTTTTTTTTAGCTTCACGCTGTATCCCGCATATAGCAGGGTAGGCAGAGGAAACCTAGTGTTAAGACACTACGTTCCCCACTTTCCGCCGAATTGAGGTATTGCGTGCTGAGTGGCGGAACTCAACGCCGCGTTTTGCCTTGTTACCAAACCCAGGAAATGAAAATACTAAACTTTTATACTTCCTGGGGTGGAAATTGAATCTACAACCTGTCGCGCTTACAGTCGCACGCTCGTGCCTCTGCGCCACGACAGGCGTTATTATGTTTATTAATTTCATGGTAAGTAATAGTGTAAACGGTAGGTGTAAGTTCAATTCCCAGTAGGTGAATTTTAGTTTCTCGGGTTTGGTTAAAAAAAGTGAGTTGAGAGAGAGAGAAAAGAGAGTTGAGTGAGTTCCGTCAATCAGTATGCTCAATTTTTCAGAGTGACCCTAAAACGATGAAAAATGAAGACTTATTCCACAAGTAAATTATCTTTGCATATGTCGTAATAATGCGTGTACAAAACATATAAATACTTTTTTCCTTAAAAAAAATTATAGAAATTCTTAATTTTAATAAAGACTTTGCCCAAAAACTAAATTTAATATACCATCTTATATTATTTTAAAAGAAACGACAAAGTTATGAGCATTTTGATATTCACAATTTTATAGCAATATATTTGTGTTCTAATATTCAATTTCAATGACAAACTGCATATTTAAAAAAAAAACCTTTACAATATTTTTTTTTTTGAGCTTTTTTGAGAAACTCTGTTCTCCTTTATGCTTGCAAAATCGAGAGATAACGTGTTAAGTGGCCGAACTCATTGCCGAATTTGCCTTATTACAGCGAGGATAAGAAAATAATTTAAATATAATCCCTCGAGTGGGAACCGAACCCAAAACTAATAGCTTTACAGCCAGACACTTGCTTACTACACCACAAAGTTTTTTTTAGATATATACTTTGGCATATATTTATAGCAAACACGTTACAATTAAATATTTAAAACATTACATACATATATGAATTATTTTAAATTCGGTCACGATCGAGGACATGACCGTAATTGGGTTTAATGTCTACTTAAAGAAATATTTACATTTTCTTATATAATTTTTTGGCTTGGATTAAGATTTGTACAATATTTTTAAACCGGTTGACGCGTAAAGTACGCATGCGTTAGCAACACATATGGCAAGCACATAGACTGTGTAATATTTATTTTATTAATTTATTATATTTATAGAGTTTAAGTGTGCCCAATTTCGTACTTCCATTGTCCATTTTCATGAAAAGAGCAATTACAACGTTATGTTGACCCATTTTTTGACGTCTGATTTACTTCAAAAATTTAAACACTTATCCGAATCCTATAACAAAACAATATTTTAGTGTCTGATATCGTTGCTAGGGCAAATAGGATAATGAAAAATTAAATTTTAAGCGTATGGTTTTAGTCTTTTTAATTATTTTTTGTTTATCTATTTTGAAGGAAATCTAGAAAATTGAAAGCATATTATTACAGCGTGAAGATAAAAAAATATGGATTTTTTAGCGTGAGGCTAAAAAAATATTCCTTTTTAGCTTCGCGTTGTATCTCATACATAGCAGAATAGGCAGAAAGCACCAAAGAACCTAGTGTTAAGACTCTCCGTTCTCATTAATGGGGATTGGAAATGCTATAAAATATTAATATATGAAATATAAATATTTTAACATAGTATATAAGGTAATACTCAACATTCTACATAGAAAGAAGCAAGCTTTATAGACGGGACTCAAGGTCATTTTACGATTAAACTTTTACAACCGTAGCGTTCAGAGATTTGACTACATTTTGTCTTTATGTTTTATTTGCGAAATGCTAAAAGATGTGAGCTTAACAATTCTTTTTATTATTGTCTAAGAATTACTTTGGAATTCACTGTATTAAGCTTAATAGAAGAATCTTGTAGAATCGATGAGATGAGTAGAATACCGGTAGAATACATAGGTATAATATGCATAGGTCTAGGAATTCTATATCTAGGAATTCTATATATATTCTGTCTAGGTCGGAATTTTTCTCAAGATTTATCTGTAAAATCGGTTTCTTTGGTTATTTTAATACTTTATTCTTTACATGTGTTTGATTTACTTGACAAAGTCAAAGTCAAAGTCAAATAATTTGATTCAAAATAAGAATTTTACATGCTTAATTTTTTGAACGTCAAATAATTTACCACCGGTTCACTAAATTTAATGCCTCAAACCTGAGAAGAACGGGCGCAAGAAACTCAGCGGAACTGTTTTTTTTATTCGACATTTTTCTATTTAGTGATTTATTTACCCTATAATGTGTGTTAACATTAAAAATGCATACACACATATATATAAATTGACTTATCAACCTATTCACGCCTAACATAAATATACTATAAAGAAAGTTCTCTCTTATATCTATTAAGACAATGCTATTATTAATATTAATAACAAAACTCTATGAAATTATGCAGATAGAGTCACTTGCATAACACTGGATTCGCGTATACTCATGTCGTAACGCATTAGCATCGTCCCACACCTACCTACGAGGATATGCGTGAATGATAATTAATGATTTCTTAATATTTCCATTGATGATTTCGTTTTAAGACCATCATGGCGTAGTGGAACAGCCTCTGACTAAATTCGATTTGTTGTAAGTTCGATTCCCACTTATTGAAATATTTCTTTTTAGTTTTACGCTGTATCTCACACATAGCAGGGTAGGCAGAAGCAACCTGAAAACCTAGCGTTAATACTCTACACTCCGTTTTAATATACATTGCATGCTAAGTGGCGGAACTCAACGCCGCGCTTTGCCTTGTTAGGGAAGGATTATGTTTAAACTATTTTAATTTCTTCGCTCTTTTTAAACAAAGTGAGGCGTTTAGTTCCGTTTAACGAATAATGTCTTGAAATAGGGCAGAAAAAATGGAGAAAGGAGTGTCTTAACTCTACGTTTTAATGCTATATGATAAAGCATGAAATTGCAAAAATTATGCCATATTATTTGGCATTCATCTCATCGTGTACTTATATTGTAACTAAGCATTAATGGTTAACAATATAATAAACGCTCTACACGAGAGCCTGATAACATATTTGGCAATTGTAGGAAATAGTAACTAATCTAAGAGTTGGTGTGGCGAAATAAGCTAAAAAGCGCTACTTCATCTGTTACTTTGGAGTTATAAAATTGTTGTCAAAATGTTGTTTAAGATTATTATAATTGTTATTATTATTATAGAAGTACCTCTTTATTGTGATTACAATATGGCTTCTAGGCTATTGTGGTAGAGCTAAAGGTTTCGAGTTTGATCCATACTTAGATGAATGGCAGGTACATACATACATAGCTTCACACTGTATCCCGCATATAGCAAGGTAGACAGAGAGAGAACCTAGTGACAAGGCCGCTTCGTTCCTCACTTTCTGCCGGGTGAGCATTACATGCTGAGTGGCGGAACTCAACATAAGTACTTTAAATGTTAAAGACTATTTAAATAAATGTATTGTACTATATAGGAAATTCAGGGACAAGACGTTCTATTCTTTTAATTATCTTTCATAATAATGTGTTTCAGCATTTATAAAATAATAAGAAATAGAAAACAAAAGGAATAAATAATTTTAACTCTAAAGACCATCGCGACACAATGGGTTAAAGTCTTACTGTAAACGTAAAGGTCGTTAATTCGATCCCACTCTGGGGAATAGTTATAATAATTTCCCCACTTTAATTAATAATTTAATATTTTACCCCCTATGATTAGAAAAACTACGGCGTTGAATTACGTCAATCAACGCACAATATCTGGAATTCGAACAGAATGTGGAAGACAGAGTGTCTTGACGTGTAAAACGCATGAAAAAAAGTAAATATATATTTTTTAAATTAAGTGAGGATCTGAAATGCAGAGAGATTTACCATTACTAGTGTCCCCGTTGACGCGTTAACAACGCGTTGTCTATAGTAATGTATATATTAAATTGTATAAACATGGATGTCAAACCATGGTAGTGTGTGTAACATGTATTTTGTTAATTTAATATACTTTTTATGTATTATTCAAAAAAAAATCGCATTCTGCACTCTATCTCTATGTAAACTATAAGTGTGCCAAGTTTCATGCTCCTCCGTCCGCGTAATTTTCGTAAAAAGGGATCCAAAGTTTTTGCTTCACGTATTTATATATAAAGCAGGGTGAAAAAAAACAAAAGCCAGTATTCCAAGCCTTTAGCTGTGATATATAGAGCTTATTTAAAGCTTATTTTCATCTCGTATCCCGTATTTGTAGCCGTCTCGCGTACAAATTGATAAAGGACGGCCATTTGCAAGAGTTTTTCCACTGCCCCCGGAATGTAAACATGATTACACTTGAAATATTTGCTGTTACGTTTTTCTTGTTACCTTATACTAATATTATAAGTAAATTCTATGGTTTCTTATATAAATAGTTGTATGGTAAATATTTAGAAGGCTTATCGTTATACATATAGGTCGCAAATACGTTTGCGTGTAAATAAACATAAATATTTATTTTAGCTTCACGCTGTATCCCGCATATAGCAGGGTAGGCAGTGAACCTAGTGTTAAGACACTCCGTTCCCCATTTTCCGAATTGAGCGCAACGCGGCAGTTGTGGATTCGATTCCCACTCCAGGAAATGGATTTTTTGTCACTATGTATGTATGTATGTATACATTTAAATAATCTGAAAAATTATAACAGCAGATGTGTATTTAATATCTTGCTCTATAATTTTAAAATTTCTCACCTACATTTAGAATATTTTTCTTAACAGGCATAAAAAAATTATGAATTTTCGGCATCATAATATTACAATAGGCTATTGTAAGTTCTAAAGACACTGTTGAAAATTCTATAAATATAAAGGCGATTTATGTTAATAAGGAAATCAATTTCATTTCGCTTTACTACATACATATATACATAGCTTCACGCTGTATCCCGCATATAGCAGGGTAGGCAGAGGGAACCTAATGTTAAGACACTCCGTTCCCCACTTTCCGCCGAATTCAGGCAGTGCTGGGTGGCGGAACTCAACGCCGTGCTTTTAGTTCTACTTGTTACCAAACCCAGGAAATGAAAAATTTTATTTCCTGTAGTGGGATCGAACCCACAACCTGTCACGTTTACAGTCGCACGCTTGTGCCTCTGCGCCACGACAAGCGACAGTCATTTCGCTTTACTAAATTTAATTCTATTTTAATTTCAAAACAACTTCTCGATTCAATATATTTTATATTATAAAAAAAATATCATTAGAATATTAAAGTTAGTAGTTAATTAGTAAATAAAAAAGACTGAATACTACCTACTATTTTTTTCTGACGTATAGCTTTTGACACTTCGTCAGAAACCAAGTTTCAACCAAAATCGAGATATTGCATGTATAGTGGTGAATCTCAACACAGCGTTTCATTTTACTAAAGTGTACATGCTAAAAAAATGTTATGTTTTTATATACAAAATAAATAAATTAAAAAATGAAGTAATCTAAATAATCATTTCCCCAAAGTGAGCATCGAACTGGCAACTATTCGTGTTTTCGGACTCACTAAAACACAACGGCCTTTATAATATATATCATATGATAGCTAAATAGTGTAGTGTACTATACATTAGTGATGTATAGTATTTAGCTATCATATAACTATTATGTTAATAGTTTCTAAAATAAATATAAAACGCCTGTCGTGGCGCAGAGGCACAAGCGTGCGACTGTAAACGTGACAGGTTGTGGGTTCGATCCCACTACAGGAAATGAAATTTTTCATTTCCTGGGTTTGGTAACAAGGCAAAGCGCGGCGTTGAGTTCCGCCACTCAGCACGCAATGCCTCAATTCGGTGGAAAGTGGGGAGCGGAATTGTTGTAAGAGAACGGAGTGTCTTAACAGTAGGTTCTCTGGTTCCCTCTGCCTACCCTGCTATATGCGGATTACAGCGTGAAGTTAAAAAAAAATAAAAGACTTCTAAGCCACTTCTTAAATAAATATTTAATCGTGCCCTAAAAACATGTGTTCAAAATGTTTCCAATTCATCCTTAAACGTTGTTTGGCAATCATTAAAATTTAAAACAAATAAGCTATGAGATGACTGACATCATCACATGCGGGCATGTTTGCTTTATACTTGTGTGGTACAAGTATTGGACGACTGAAAATTAGACATTTTTATTAAAAAAATATATAAAGTGTGAAGAAAAAATATTTCGTGCTTTTGGGTCTGGTTGCGGGTTCAAAATCACTGAGTCAAAAGTGATATATATAAATTTAGTGATATAGAGACACTAAGTTCTTAGTCATATAAGTTTAGTTTTAAGTATCGAAATGCAAAAAAAGATTATGTAAAATATTATTCAATATCAATATATAAAAAGTATCCGCACTTTAAGAAAAGTAATATCCAACACAATACAATAAGGTAGAAAAAATATTTTTAAATAAATATTCTTAATAATCTAATTCGAAACGAAGAGCATAAGATCGGGCTCAATAGCGTGCCCCGTGCATACATAGCAGTGAATGGTATCACCATTAGGTTAATGATGATAAATCATTATATGATGAATTATAGTGATTATTACATAATCATCATCTGTACCCGTCCACTGCTGAACGTAAGCTTCCCTCATAGAACGCCAACCATCCCGGTCATGGGCAACTCTCATCCATCCGTTGTCAGCCACCTTCTTTATATTGTCTGTCAATAGTGCCCCAGGGCGTCCTACACTTCGCTTGCCTGAGCGCGGTCTCCACTCTAACACGTGTCGGCTCCATCGACCGTCGCTACGTCTAAAGACATGGCCAGCCCAATTCCACTTTAGGGTGCTTATCCTATTCCTTCATTACTATGACCAACATGAATTTTTTAATTGATTAAACAGTAAATTTTATAACTATTTAAATTAAATAAAGAAAATAAATTATAAATCCCCTAAATCTTGTAACTTGTACCTCATTTAAATGCGTAAAACGTTGTTGCGTTTTTGTTTGAACATTAACGCAATCACACTTACGAAACGCGAGGTGTTAGGCGAATCTCTGTTGTTTGCATCTCGCGTACCTCCACGTTAAGGAAGCTCTTATCAAAATATCACGATTGTTGTGAAACAATCTCAATTCTGAATGGAGCAATTTTATATGTTGAATTAATAGTAACGCATGTCGTGTCGCGGAGGCACAAGCGTGGTTGTGGGTACGATTCCCACTCCAGGAAATGGAATTTTTCATTTCTTGCGTTTGGTAACAAGGCAAAGCGCCGCGTTGAGCTCCGCCACTTAGCATGCAATGCCTCAATTCGACGGAAAGTGGGGAACTGAGTGTCTTAACACTAGGTTCCATCTGCTAACCCTGTTATATGTGGCGTATAGCGGGAAGATATGTATGTATTAATAGTATTTTTTTTATCTTTATTTCTTACTTTATCGTAAAGTGGGGTAAGAACTTAGTGATCAGACACTCCGTTTTTTTCTTTCATCAAAAATCAAAATAACATGGGCTTTGTATTACATGTATATTTGAATTACTAATTAAATATATATATGTCAGTATTGTCAGTGTTACGCCTGTAGGATAGATAGATTCTTATCTACCATCGAGTTGGGAAGCAGTTCTGGTGGGTAGGGCCGACGAGATTGAACAGTTACTCTACTTAAATATAACTTTTCTATTGTACACTTTTATTTTATTTTTATTTATTTATTTTTTAACTTCACGCTGTATCCCGCATATAGCAGGGTAGGCAGAGGGAACCAGAGAACCTAGAGTTGAGACACTCCATTTTCTTTCAACATTTCCGTTCCCCACTTTCCGCCAAATTGAGGCATTGCGTGTTGAGCGGCGGAACTCAACGCCGTGCTTTGCCTTCTTACCAAACCCAAGAAATGAAAATACTAAATTTTACATTTCCTGGAGTGGGAATCGAACCCACAGCCTGTCGCGTTTACAGTAACACGCTTGTGCCTCTGCGCCACGACAGGCGTATACTTTTACTATTGTAATTATATTTGAGAGCTTTGATCATTGCGATTTTAACACATACAAAATGAAACTATTTTAACCGGATAAATCACATATACTTTAATATTCGAAAATACATTTTGGAAGCCCAAAGTTTCAAACATTTTACATTAGTTCGAGGTCACAGGTAGACTGAGGTGGCATTCGTTAGGAATGTATATCCGAATACTAAAATATATGCGATTAATCCGGTTAAAATAGTTCCATTTAATAAAATTATATTTGTTCATAATAACTTTCCGAGTGAGCATCAACAGCTTTTATATTAACTTCATTATAGTATTGTTGGATAGAATACTCGTATACTTTGCCTCTAATTGGTGACTATAGCGTTTTGGGCATAGACTAATGACTCGCTCTATTTGAGTCGACCATGCAAACTGAAATGTTTAATAAATATGTTTTCGAGTGAAATTCATATGAGTATTCAATTAATCGATTATTTAATTATTAATCGATTTGAAATATACAAGAAGGTACTCAATTCGACTGTATTTTTTTGTGTGTTATCGCGTAACTTTATAGATTTTTTTTTCTTAACTTCACGCTGTATCCCGCATTTAGCGGGGTAGGCAGAGGGAACCTGAGATCGTAGTGTTAAGACACTCCGTTCTCTTACAACAATTCCGTTCCCCACTTTCCGCCGAATGGAAGCATTGCGTAACTCTTTAATGGGTGAACAAATTTTGATTATAGTTTTTTAATATGATAGTTAATACTTGTGATGTGGTCTCATTTAAATTTAATTAAGGTTTGACAAGCAGTTCTGGAATTATTCATAATAATATAACTTTTAAGTTCATTTTATATAAAGTAGGTTTCCTATTTTTCTTAAAATCTTAATTATTATTTTCATATTCATTTGTAGTCAGATATTTCCTAACTAATATTTGAGATGGTTCAAGCAAACAGAGAAGGATGAAAGGCCGGGATATTGGTTTCGTTCATCGCGATGCAGGGAGAGGAGTAGTACTCGAAGTAGTGCGCGGGACTTGCTATCTAATAATCTAATATCGAATCTATAATATCGAATTTTATATTTTTTTCTACATTCACGTATCTTGCTTCTCCTACTAGGTTTACAGAGTCTCTAATTAATTTAATTAATCATAAGCAATCCAAACGCCTGTCGTGGCGCAGAGGCACAAGCGTGCGACTGTAAACACGACAGGTTGTGGGTTCGATTTCCACTCCTGGAAATGTTAGTATTTTCATTTCCTGAGTTCCGCCACTCAACACGCAATGCCTCAATGTGGCGGAAAGTGGGGAACGAAATTGTTGTAAGAGAACGGAGTGTCATAACACTAGGTTCTCAGATTCCCTCTACCTACCCTGCTATATATGGGATACGGCGTGAAGTTGAAAAAAAAAAAAAAAAAGATAATAAGCAATCCATTTCCAATTTTCATACAGATCAAAATCAAAATTATTACAATAATTATTACATTTATGCCACGAAGGCATTATGGGTTACTTATTTAACTTAGACTACCTGCAAATCATGACTCGTGGAAGCAAAAATTTTGTACCTTTTTCACTTTGTTTATTTAAAAATGTGGACAAAGGACATTGTTGGCGGCGCATGCAAATTCTAAAGTCAAGAAATTCGTTGAATATTTACTGCCAAACGCCTGTAGCTTGTATTACTTTGTATTAAGAACTATAGAATAACAAATATGGGTTTTCGTGTTTTCATTTTTTCAAGACAGAGAATATTATTTTTTTGCTTTTTATTTGCATTTTGTTATTTGATCTTAGGATGCTTTTTTTAGACTTTATAAAATTGAGAAAGTATATTTTATTAAATTAAACTATTTCAACCGGATTAATCGCGTATATTTTAGTAAGTATTCGATAATACATTTTGAAACCCTGACGTTTTGAACTCTTTATAGTAGTCAGTGGTCACAGGCTCATTAAATATAAGTAGTATTGTGTGTAAAAATCGCGAAAATCAAAGAGTAGTGTCATTATATATATATATATATATATATATATAGATTTTAACTTCACGCTGTATCCCGCATATAGCATGGTTGGCAGAGGGAACCAGAGAACCTAGTGTTAAGACACTCCATTCTCTTTCAACAATTCCGTTCCCCACTTTCCGCCAAATTGAGGCATTACGTGTTGAGTGGCGGAACTCAACACCGCGCTTTGCCTTGTTACCAAATCCAAGAAATAAAAATACTAAAATTTACATTTCCTGGAGTGGGAATCGAACCCACAACCTGGCGCGTTTACAGTCGCACGCTTGTGCCTCTACGCCACGACAGGCGTTTATTATGTATATTTATGCATATTTTAGGTTTCCTAAAACAGATAACAATTAATAGAACTTATTTTTATCTTATTATAATTTCAATAGCTCTATACTGTCGAGTATAAAATCTAAAATTCTATGTTTTCCATTTTCATAGGAATTTCTCCTTCCTCAATGGTACACTGCCCAAGGTTCCCTATATGCTAAATTACAGCTTTCTATGGCCAGTAGTTTGGCCTGTATGTCGTCTGTCAGTCACTCAATAATGCAAGCGTTTTATGTATACGAATATAGAGGTAGGAAGTACTTATGGTTGAGACGTTCCGTTCTACATTTTTCGTCTATCTTTAGAGGCATGGAGTGGTAGAATCCAATACAATTATATGTATGTACCTATGTTTTTAATTTCTTTTTATTTAAATAAAGAATAAAATGTTTTAACATTAGATTCTCTCTGCTTTTCTGGCTCTACGGGAATAAGCATTTAGTTACTTGCTCTTTTTATTTTATTTTATTTATTTATTTTTTTGACTTCACGCTGTAACCCGCATATAGCAGGGTAGGCAGAGGGAACCAGAGAACCTAGTGTTAGGACACTCCATTCTCTTTCAACAATTCCGTTCGCCACTTTCCGCCGAATTGAGGCATTGCGTGTTGAGTGGCGGAACTCAACGGCGCGCTTTGCCTTGTTACCAAACCCAAGAAATAAAAATCCTAAAATTTACATTTCCTGGAGTGGGAATCGAACCCACAACCTGGCGCGTTTACAGTCGCACGCTGTGCCTCTGCGCCACGACAGGCGTTCAATAAACTTTTAAACGATTAATAAACTTTTTCTATAAAAACATGTTTTATATAGAACATTCTTGGTACAAGAATAGTTGTTAAGTAATTCCACAACAAGTATATAATAATATTGCTTAACTATCATGTAGTTTGGTTTTCGCCACATTTGATACGCCGACGTCGATTTAACGCTACATAAGATATGACCAGCGTCGGCCACACGGAAAACACTAGGTTTCTCATTTTCTTCCTGACAAGTTATAGCAATATTAACTTTATGATTTAATATATTGAGATGTAAATAAAAAAAAGGCTTTTTTTGCTTCACGCTGTATCCCGCATATAGCAGGCAGAGAGGACCAGAGAATACGTTCATATATATTTATTTATCTTCACGCTTCTCCTGCTTTATGCAAAGAAATTAGGAACTTCTGAAACATATACAGTCTACTAGTTAGCGGAACTTAACACCGCACTTTGGCGGACTGAACCAGACAAACTAGGTCTTATAAAAGTATAAACATGATATGTATAAAAATGAAAAAGATGGACCTAAATAATTATCCATGAATTGAAATGAATTATTTAAGGAACCGATCGATTCAAAAGCATCACTTATATTTGAAACACTAAAGCTTAAAACACACCATTATCCATTATTAAAACTCCAAAAAAACCATACTTAAGTTCAATTATCACCGCATCAAGATTACAATAAGTGTATCGTTACAAAATAACATCGTCACCATGTATTATTCATGTACATTGTATTCAAATTGCACTTTCGCCAATCCCCCGCACTAAATCCAGGAATGGGTGTGGTAGGTGATGAGCAGATCTAGCGATAGAAAGCTAGATCCTAGCTTTTATATGTTTTATTTACTAGCTTTCGAATGTGACTTGATTTCATGGCCTTTAGGACACTAGGTAGGTATTTATGTACGTTAGGCGATTCAATTCTTCTCAATTTTTGTAATATTTTTGAACTCAAGTTAGTTGATTGTAACTCAAGTTAGTGTGATTGAACTCAATTGAGTGTTTACAGTATGATTTTTAAGTTTACTCCCAGTGGTAAATTTGTCAGTGGAATGTTTCGATTTAACTACTTATAGAAATCCAAAGTAGAGAAATTCGAAAAAAGTCAAATCTTTTTCTGTATAATATTTAATATTCTCTCCAACTACCCTGCTAGGGATAAAGCGTGAAGCTAAGTTAAGGTATTTAATATTAATTATTATGTATGTACATCCACGTTAGACAACCAATTTCGGCCAGACAATCAAACTACACCAAATAGCTAGTGTAAGGTGAATGGAGAAATTAACCATAAACCTTTTTGCCACCTCATAAAATTGGGAGTTTATGGATGCGATAAAAACATTAAAAAATGTGTATCATCAACATATGAGGCCAATTATATGTTTTACAAACATTTCCAATTATATTTCAACTAAATAAGCATTATTAGTAGACTTACAGCAATTTTTATTATCACCCATAAAAATTTACACCTCAAGTTTATTATCATTGAGTGAAAAGTTGCAATAAAATTCCAAAATAGGCAGCGTGTCTGTGCAATAAATAAAAATGTCACCGAAACGTTGATATTTCTTATGTTATTAAAACAACCTGTTCCAAACCAGCTTTGTCAATGCTTCTTTTTGCAGTTCTCAGTGCAGCTATGTCATGCCTTTAGATTTTATGTGTGTGTTATAAGGGAGAGGCGGAAGCGTTTTTAATGTAACTAATTATTAATATGTAAAGGATAAAATTAAGGTCTGTCGTTGCGTAGAAGCACTAGCGCGCGACTGTAAACGCGACAGGTCGTGGGTTCGATTCCCACTCCAGAAAATGGAATGTTTCATTTCCTGGGTTTGGTAACAAGACAAAGCGCGGCTTTGAGTTCCGCCACTCAGCACGCAATGCCTCAATTCGGCGGAAAGTGGGGAACGGAGTGTCTTAACACTAGGTTTCCTCTGCCTACCCTGCTATATGCGGGATACAGCGTGAAGCTATATGTATGTTATGTAAATATTATATCTAAGGTGTATGAAATAAGATATATTTAAAGTGTATGTGGAGAAGGAGTGAAGAAAGCCAATATTTAATTTTACTAGGGCATAAATAAACTAAACAAATTAAATAATGACTACACACACTACCATATATTTGAAATACATTTCCAAGTTAAATGACATATAAGTTGCAATTCTTTTTTTAATACAAATCAACATGATCTAGAAAAAAAAAATTAAATATTGTATTAAAATATCTTATAAAAATGCAACATAGAGTAAAATATCTTAGTATCTAAAACTGAGTGGTCTATCGCTAAGTTTTACACTTATCGCTCAATCTATAAATAAAAACTTCTATGAACTTAAGAGATATTCTTCTCACATAAGAATTCAACCTGCGACCAACGCGGGATGCAATAGTAATCACAACTGAATTGATGTGCTTTTTATTGTATACTTACAGGTATGTAACATACTTTATATATTTAATTAACAAAACAGTTACAAATTGAACTTAAATTTTTTTACTGTTCTGAGTTTTCTAGCAAGCGATTGTCAGGATACATCATATGAAAAAATGTATTGTCATTGATCCAGTGACCCTTCTACAAATTCTAGTCAATTAGAAGTAAATTTTTTTTTATTGATAACGATTTGGCAAACGACGGTATCGAAGGAATTTCCACGCCACTGAACTGTGGAATGGCGCCTACCGCGCAGTTTTTCCAGGTCGATACGAAAATGGGTACCTTCAAAAAAACGCGCCTTACTCCCACCTCAAAGGCCGGCAACGGCGCACCCGTAGCTCCTCTTGGTGTTACATATCGGCCGTGGCGGGGATCACTTACCATCAGTGACCCGAACGCTCGTTTGCCTTGTCCTTTCCATAAAAAAAAAAAAAAAAAACGAGCAGAAGGGACCACCTGAGGTAAGTGGTTACCTTCGCCTATAGGACATCCACAACACCAGAGATGTTGTAGATGCGTTGCCAACCTAGAGGATACTGATGGAAGGGGGACAAATGGTAGTCCACTATCAGAACCACCAATATTTTGGGAAAGGATGAGTGGGAAAGAGGAAAAATCTGGTTGACATGCCACGAAACTGGAAACACATCATTAGATATTTGGCGGTTCGTTCCTGACATGATAGTGGTCGCGAGCCGTCGGAGGACGAACCTCCTACCACGTAAATTGAGACAAAACAACGTTGTAAGGTATTACATAGATTTTTTTTAGACTTTTTCCACAATAAAAAACTATTTAATGAGTCATGAACCACTAAAAACATGACTTTTTCACAAATTAATCTTAAAAGTAGGCCAATAGTAAATTAATTAAAGTATAGTTTATTACAAGTGAAGCTCGTAATTGTCGGTAGGAAGAAAATATCTCAGGTATGAGGAAGCCAGATTATATCACAAAAAGTGGTTTTCTAGCTATGTTGTAGAATTCTTTACATTCAATGGCAATAGTTTCATTGGTTTATAATAATAATATAAGTACTTCTTTTTACTAGGTTGGGAGAGTATAGTGTCAAGACAAAGTGTCTTCTTCTGTGTAAAGTTTCGGGCTTATTGCGTGTTGAGTAGCGGAACTCAACCGTGGCATGACCGTATTATTTATTTTTTTTAACCTTACGCTGTTTTCCGCATATAGCTGGGTAGGCAGAGCGAACCAGGGAACCTAGTGTGAACGTTTCCGTTCCCAACTTTCCGCCGATTAAGCGTTGCATGGAACCCAACGCCGCGCTTTGCCTTGTTACCAGAGCGAAATGAAAATTCTAAGTATCATTCAATACTTCCATTTTCCTCCGGAGTGGGAATCGAACCCACAACCTTTCGCATTTACAGTCGTATACTTTTGCATCTGTGCCAATGAGAGGTTCTTTTATTCATACAAATTTGAGTATTTAAGTTCACAATTATATCATAATTCTTTTGTTTCTTATAAAAAGGACCAGACAGTTCTCCCCAATAAATAAATATCCCATACCAATAATGATGACGAAATGAACAAAAAATCGAATAACAAAAAGCAGTTGAATGAAAATCGATATTTGTTCTACTCACGTCCGCTTAAATTGTCGTTGGGTATTTTATAAGTGAAATTATTAATTTAATCGCTGACCTATTTATCGATGTTTTGCACTGCAAATAAAAAAAATGGTTATTTGTATTTCAAAAGTAATATTAGAATAAATATTTTTTTATTTTTTAAAAGAAAAGAGTATCAGGAAAAAATATGTATGTAAAAACTCTCATTTGTGGGGCATATGATTTTTCACCGACATACAAACATACATACTATTAGCTTCTCACGCTGTATCCCGCATGGCAGGGTAGGCAGAGGTACCTAGTGTTAAGACACTCCGTTCCCACTTTCCGCCGAATTGAGGCATTGCGTGCTGAGTGGCGGAACTCAACGCCGCGCTTTGCCTTTAAAGCACTTCAAACCCAGGAAATGAAAATACCATTTCTGAGTGAGAATGAACCCACAACCTGTCGCGTTTACAGTCGCTTGTGTCTTTGCGCCACGACAGGCGCGTTAATAAAAATTCATTGACATAGATACTTTAATTAAAAAAAATAACATTTGTAATTTGAACGTGAGCCGATCAAAAGAGAGAGAAGAGAAGAGAGAACGGAGTATTTCGTCACTAGGTTCCCTCTGTCTACCCTGCTATAAGGAAAAATCGTGAAGCTGAAGTAACTAAGCAAGTAAAGTTGACAACACAATATAAAATTTTCATATATGCCATAATGAATAATTTATAAAATTCAGTAAAAATACATCAACATGGTGATCACTAACGGAATACTCGTGACATTAAATACACTACCAAAAATAGTAAACGTTTATTTTAAAATTTATAAAGTAATCGCAATGAATTGCTTATTTCTCTTTTGCAAATGTCTTGGATAGCGTTGAAAAAGTTTTATTCGGGTAACGTCAGTGGAAAACTTTAAATAATAAATTATTTACATTAAACAGTACAATGTTATGGTGACAAACAAAATACATACATATACATACATGCATACAATGATTGATTTGAAAAAATCGTACTAATATTTAAAATATCATATACTAAGGGGGCCCCTTAAGCCCAAGCTCGGATCGCATGGGTCACAAATCCCTGGCTCTGCTTCGAGGTCCTTTCCTTGCAACGCGTTTGCTCGATACCCGCACGGTGAATCTATGGAATGCTAAGGAGTTTCTTCTCTAACTGTTTTTTTTTTGGTATTGGTCAACAATTTTGCTGTCAACTTGTAACATAATATCATATCCATTTATCTAAATAATAAATTTTTCAAATATACAGATTTAATATTCGCAGAAATCACTATATTTTCTATATTTATTACCTGTTATTACTAGCGAACATAAAAAAAAATATAACTTTTTAAATTATATAAATGTTAATAATAATCTAATTTATTTATTTTGTCAACAGTACCTGAATCGACATGCCTTGCCAAAATACGTTGTATTCAATTTGGACATAAACCCAAAGGAGAAGCTGCATTAAAGTGTCGTCAGCAAAAACAAGCTTTGAGAAAATGAAAAACAAAAGCGAGTCAGGACTTCTGAATGGATCACCAAAAAGAAACGCACAGGATGTCCCGTTGCGTCCTCTTTGTAATTTTAATGTACATGAAAAATGTAAGAGGTATGCATGTCTGTTCTTATATGGAGGTTGAAAAAAGATTCCTGGAAGTTATTTGGTTTTATTGATACATTTGTTTGTGAGCTAATGATTTGTTTCAGTTAATGATTTGTTATTTTTACGATTGGAAAATGGCGGAACTGAAGTGTAAGATGGTTATGAATTCGAGTCCTGCTTGAAGGAAAATGGTTGGTTTATCTAGTTATTATTTAGGAAATTATGCAGGACTATGTATATTTATGCGTACATTTAAATTCTTGCATACATATATAGTCAAATTGTCACCTACATGCAGCAATGTTAATGCCCATAGCGTATAAATATATGGGTGAAATTTAAATCAAAAATTTCTAGTTTTTAAGCGAACTCAAAAAAGAATAAGCATAACTTTAGTAAATAATTATGGTTGTCCAGAATGGACGTAAATACTCATATATGTAAAAAACTAACAAGCTTCTTTGTAACAAAAGAACGCAAGTATAAATTTGTTTTTATAAAGGATGTCCCAAAATTAACGCAAGATTTGACTTTGCCGCCATTTGCCATGTTCATTATTCATTCGCTATTTAAAGACTAAAATGGCATTTTCTATTTAATTCAAATCTTGCGTTAATTTTGGGACACCCTATATTTCTTAGTACTAGACTACTAGCTATAGTTTTTATTTTTATTTGAAAATAGCTAAACGAAGCGAAATATTGTTATATTGTTTTTGCTCATCAACTTTCCTTATAGGGTATCTAAAAATATTTCAAAGAGTGGTTTTCCCACGAGAATTTTAATAGCAAAAAAATGAGAACACTCCACGTCCCATACAATTGTTTATAAAACGATGAGTTGACATCGAAGTTGGCTTTAAAATAATCTTTTGTGGTGGAAATTGAATGGGACACATTTCGAGTTAACTGTCTTTGTCTTGTTATTCATTGGTTAAATTAAAATTAAGTACTGTATTTTTACTGTTAAGGATTTCGTAATTTTTGGAGTTTCTCTACATGATTTGCATTTAGCTTCCGTTTGTTGATGTTTTATTAAGACAGACTGTATGCCGATGACTGCATACTCGGGGGAAAAAATATTTAAAATATTTCAAATGTCGGCTTTTTAAGCTCAAAATACGTAATACGCGTAATGTCTTGTTTTCTTTTTTTTCTCTTTCTTTAACTTCACGCTGTATCTCGCATACAGCAGGGTAGGCAAAGGGTCTAAGGATCTAAGGCAAAATCTAATGCTAAGGCACTCCATTCTCTGTTAACAATTCCGTTCCCCACTTTCCGCCGAATTGAGGCATTGCGTGTTGAGTGGCGGAACTCAACGCCGCGCTTTGTCATGTTATGAAACCCAAGAAATGAAAATGCAAAATTTTACATTTCCTGGAGTGGGAGTCGAAACCACAGCCTGTCGCTGTGTCTTGTAATTATTGAAATAGTATAGAATGGAGTATCTTTACATTACCTCCCTTTGGCCTATTTAACTATATGCAGATATGTGTATATTGGAAAAAGAGAAAAGCTTTTAGATTCCATAAATTTTAAATGCGGTTCAAAGTCTATCGTTTATTTCATGTCAACTAAAAGAACTTACACCATAATAAGATACTACGATGTCGATTTTTTCCCAATTTTGGATTGCTCGTTAAGTGGTGGAACCCAACACCGCGTTTCTGAGAATAGCCAAGTAAATGAAAATTCCCGAACAGCTATCGAAAGTAAAATTTATTTAAATTAACTTAGTTGATATTTATCTATTGCCAGTATATCTTAGTATTATAATTTTTACAAAAGACAAAAGTTATAAAAAAGAGATCTTTCGTTCGCCGTTTTCCTTCCAAATTGCATACATTACGAGTTAAGAGGCGGAACTCGACGCCGCACTTCATTTTACTAGAGCGAAGAAATGAAAATAGTTTATGTATAATTATTTTCACGAGTGGGAATCGAACCCACAGCATATCGTGTTTACAGACGCTGTACTGCGGCATGATGGTCTCGATGACAATAGCTATTTGAACTACAAATGTTAAAAATAGCATATTTGAGCTTTAAGCCAAGCCACTCGCATTCGTTTCAGCAAGTATACATTGTATGAGTAATATATTGTTGAAAGAGCGATTTAAAGTAGGCTTGTCAGCACTGAGCTGCACGATAAAGAAAAGTATCTCTTGTACCATATTAAGTTTGGTTAAAGCTAGTGCAGTGGAACAGTGTTTGACTATAAGCCCTTGATGGTTATGGGTTCGATTCCGAATCGGGATAATAATGATATATTCTTCTTTTCTTCTTATTCGTATCACCTTGACAGAGTGGTCGTGGTCAAATATTGCTCTGGAGGTTGTAGCTCGCCGTACGATGTCGCGAATTATATTAAATTATTAAATTTCTCCTGCTCTACTAATATACGGTGGCAGTTAAGTTGCGCCACTTAACATGCAATGCTCCCTATTTTTGGCGGAAAGTATGAATGGAGTGTTTTGACAATAATAGAAGTTTTAACTACTTTTAAGAAAAACGTGCGTTGTTATATTTTTTAAAAGAATGATGTTTGGCTTGAAGTTAGTTGGTAAATGATTTCCTAATAACGTTGCTAAGCAACGCGTATATTATTTTTACTTATTAGTATATTTTAATTCTGACAATTTTACTACTATAATTACCAGTGGCGAGGGGTTAAAATTTCAGTTAGGCAAGCCTGTAACTAAAGTACATACGTATTCAAAAAATAACTTATTTTCATTACTTTTAAGTTTTAAATCACAACGATTTTAAAGCTCTTTCATTTCAAAAACATAAATATACACCATTAACGAAGCTTACATTCCATATTTCATGAAAAATCCACTTATTAAATAACTTAACATGAAAACTTCAAAAGAATCAAGACATAAATCACAGCATTAATATTGTCACAGATTAATCTATTCAGTACTATAAAACTCAATAAATAGGGAATACCACAGCATAGAAATATATAGTAAACCTATGTTTACCCCTTATTCGTAATAACACAAAGGCTATAATCCGACCAAATGAACTTTACCAGTTAAGTACTGGTGTGCCAAAGGATTTGAGTGCACTTATATTTATTAGGATAATCCTCTTATGATCTACTGGGACATTTGTGGAGTCTATAGTTTACAACCTATTGTGTACCTATGGGGTGATTTTTTTTAAATTTATTTTATTAATTGTTGATTTATTTTATTTACGTTTGAATCATCCCACATGTATTTAAAAATATACTTTTTTATATTCTTTATCTATATGTTATATATATAAAACGCTTTCGGTACTGAGTGAATGGCAGACATTGTATATGTCGAACTACTGGCCACAGAAAGAAGAAGAAGAAACTTGGAATGTAGGCTTCGTTGGTAATATAGGGAAACACTAAGAGAAGATTTTCGAAATTCCTAGGAATAACAGAAATACGGGATTTTGGATATTAGCTAGTTTATTTACTTAGTTAATGTAGAAAATAATAATAATGAAACGCCATCGTAATGATATAAAACTAAAAGCCTTTCTTGCGTTAAGCTCTCACACGAGAGAATATAATCAATTAGTGGAATATATGCCAAATATCCCATCATTACGCAGTGGGCCAGTGACTGACTCTAATCGCGACTTGTTGCGGGTTCGATTCCGAATTGTGGGAACGATTACATTAAATTATTGTAATTTCCCCGCTCTGGAGAGACAAAGCGCGGTGTTGAGTAGAGGCACTCAACGTCGAATTTGTCTGGAAAGTAAAAAAAAAGAGTGTCTTGACTCTAAGTTCCCTCTACCTACATTGCTTAGGGGTAAAGTTTGAAGCTAAAACGTTAAAATATAACAATAATATTAAGAAGCTTCATATTTTCAAACATCCTGTACATAATAGGATTTGACAAAGCCTTTCGTTATGGAACTTAAAATTTTGATGGAGATCGTTAATCGGTAGCTACTATATGAAAAGCTATTTGTCGGCAACTGACATACTCGTATTACTTAATTCCTTAAAATATTATTGTATTAACATTTTATTGGACAATATATCATTTTTATGTAAAAGAGTACTTCTATTTAAACATATGTAACGCGATGACTACAGGTTCAATTCCCGATTGCAGTAATATTTATATTTACTCGTATAACTAAATAACGCTTAGAACTTTGTTAGCGTGGTCTTTGTGGTTTTTTAGGATACTTCTATTCCTTCAAAGAAACTGAATTTGTACTTCAAGACTATCATCTTCAGTGTTTAGGGTAAGAGGTATAATGCATTTCTATAGTTTTTATAACACCTAAATGCAAAATTTTACCTTTTTACGTCTAACAATAGTACTGTCTGTAGTATATCAGTCATTGAGTGATTAAAAAATGTATATATATATATATATATAGATTTTTAATTTACATGCAGTAAATCTATCTCTATAAGTCTTTTAGGCCAAATAAAACAAATGTTAAAGCAAAAGAAATGTAAACAAAATATTTTAACAAAAAGTACTGACTATGTTATATTATAAAAATATAAGTATCCTCTTATTATAACGTTTAAAAAAATGCAATGAATCGATATTGTCACTCAACATGACGACGAACAAGTTGAGTTAGTTGAGTCCTTAGTTCTTTATGCCTGATGAGCTAAAATACATAAATAATATTTCAGCGTCCAAAATAATCATAAATGAGTACATAAAACTTTTCAATTTAATCATTTATAATTTTTAATGCTTCAGATTGTAACCGATTGTATTCACTTTCACACTTACTAGATAATAAATCACGAAGGTCGTTAAGTACGTTTGGAATAGCATACCTGAAACAAACGAAATAGAATGGATAAGTTAATTGAATTTTTATTAGACGATTCAAAATACATTTTTAATAAATTCATATATTTGTTGACTGTTTCTGGTGGCAAGTTCTAATAGTTAAGCATGCTTAAAAATATAAGTGAGTAAATAATAAAAATTCTTTCAAGAATATTATATATAAGAAGGTTACAAATAATGTAAAATTATACATATAAATATATAAATAACAAAAAAATATTCAAATCAAAGCTCGGCGACTAGAGAGCAGAGTATCTTATCACTCTGTTCTGTCAGTCAAATGTGCTATGGTAGAAATAGAGTGAAGCTATAAGAAAAATCATGTCTTTGTAATTATAATCATACGTATATAATATTATTTACTAATAGTTGGAGTGCGACTGTAAATGCGACAGGTTGTGGGTTCAATTCCCACTCCAGGAAATGTAAAAGTTTAGTATTTTCATTTCCTGGGTCTAGTAACAAGACAAAGTGTGGTGTTGAGTTTCACCACTCAGCACGCAATGCCTCATTTCGGCGGAAAGTGGGGAACGCAGTGTCTTAACACTAGGTACTCAGGTTCCCACTGCCTACCCTGCTATATGCGGGATACAGCGTGAAGCTAAAAAAAAGAAATAGTATTATATTAAAAATATGGACCATAAGCACAAAACATAAGCTACATACATAACCACCTAACTACCCATCGTAAATCCATCACTGTAGAAATCACTATAAAAACTTGCATAATTTCTTTAACAAAAGTATCCCTCACATCTCGCTTTAAGGCCTATCCAATTACTTGAGTATTATATATTTTTTACAAGCATTGTTAGTAAATGGGATTTTAAAGGGTTAAACGTTATGGCTATAGTATGTTTTTTACGATTGTTCCTTCTGTGTCCGTGTGCTTTATTTGATTTGTTTATCTGCCAATATGAAGTATGTAAAGCCAATATTTTGGTTTTTATTTAGTCTTTTCGCATATTTTTGAGTGAAAAGATGTCATAAATCACGTCGTTTTGAAGTTTTTACTTATTTCATGACTGCGTGCTGAGTAGTAAAATATTCGAAGGACCTTCAACACTGAAGAGACTAACTCTAAATATATGATACATATATTTATTTAGATTTTTTTAGATTAATTTAAAATTACATGAAAAATTATAAATTTTTTTAATTGAACTTGGCTCTAGCAGTAGCCAAATTAGTAAGCAATTAAGTACATATACTGTTAATAAAAAACCAGCTTCATAGTTTATTTCGCATAACAAGGTAGAGAGATTCCAGTTGGACATTCCAATTATTACTTTCTGCCCGAAAAGAAATGAAAAAAAATATATAATAATACCCCCGAATGGGCATAGAACCCATAACCAATCGCAAGGCGTTGTCCCACTGCACCATAATGGCTTCATTGTAAATCTAAAAACTTTTTAATATATCGCATATCCCATTTTACTACCTCCACGTACAAAACAGAGGTCAAATATGAAATCTAGTAGAGATCCTAATAGCGTATTGTTCAATAACGGATGCCCCTTTGTCTGTTTAGATTCATAATATCTCATTCCACCCTCACCCTACACACGTAGAACAGTTTTTGTATGACAGATGATATTTTTAAAATGCTTAGTAATATTTTGAAAATACATTTTTTTTTAATTTTTAACACAATAGTGTATGTGTAGGGATGGTCTATTGTTATTTTGAAACTAAAAATTAGGTAAATCTATAATTAATTTGCTTTTTTGTGTTGTGTAAATAGAACTAAGTTATGTTTGTTTGTGTGTATTGATGATTTTTAAATCAGTTGTGCGTGCAACTGTAAACGCGACAGGTTGTGGGTTCGATTCTCACGTCAGGAAATGAAAAAGTTTAGTATTGTCATTTCCTGGGTTTGGTAACAAGGCAAAGCGCGGCGTTGAGTTCCGCTACTCAGCGCCTCAATTCGACGGAAAGTGGGGAACGGTGTGTCTTAACACTAGGTTCTTCTTCCCTCTGCCAACTATGTTATAAGCGGGATACAGCGTGAAACTAAAAAGAAATCCATAAAAGTTAATAAAACTGGGTTTTCCTAAAATCTACCAGTATAATTGAGTTTCAGGTGAGCTACACGCCTATCAGATCAAAGGGCGTTATTAGTGGTCAGTGTGCGGTGTACCGCGTACGCTTTGATAGCCAACTCAAAGTGGTCACTCAATAATGACCTACGCTACTGGCGCCTGAATTCACAAAGCGTTGTTGGTATAGCTAGTGATATGTGTAGTTGAAGGTATTGTTGCGGATTAGGTGCTGTTGACACTAGGTGCTCGATTTGAAGTAATAGTAAGTAATGTTAAGTAATATTGAGTAATATAAAGTATTATTAGTTATAATAAGTAATAATAATATATTAAGTAGGCAACTAAAAATAACGCCTGTCGTGGCGCAGAAACACAAGCGTGCTTCGCGTTTGCGTGCGCGATCTTCATCCAATATCATCGACATTGTGTTCTTGAAGGTTTTTGGTTGACATTGTGTTTTTGGTGGTAGGAGGTTCGTCCTCCGTCTGGCTCGCGACCACTATCATGTCAAAGACGAACCGCCAAATATCTTATGATGTGTTCCGGTTCGATGGCATGTAAGCCAGGTTTTCCCCTTTCCCACCCATCCTTTCTCCAAAATGTGGTGGTTCCGATAGCGGACTACTACACTGTCCTCCCTTTCCATCTGTATCCTCTAGGTTGGCAACGCATCTAGTACATCTCTTGTGTTGTAGATGTTCATGGGCGAAGGTAACCACTTACCATCAGGCGGTCCTTCTGCTCGTTTGCCATCCGGTATCCATAAAAAAAAAAAAGGTCAACTGTCTCCTTCTTTAATTTTTTTATATGAACTTTAAGTATAGCGGTGGCCAGTTATCTTTTAACTAACAAACATTAGTTTCCATTGTAAACAAAATGTATAGAAATATTTTCTACTTGATTTGAAATCAAGCTATAAAAAATATTGTTTGCAGACAGGTAAAGAGTCCATTCTCTTCCAACATTTCCGTTCCCCACCCAACGCCGCGCTTTGCCTTATTACCAAACCCAGGAAATGAAAATACTTAATTTTACATTTCCTGGAGTGGGAATCGAACCCACAACCTGTCGCGTTTACAGTCGCACGCTTGTGCCTCTGCGCCACGACAGGCGTTAAATAAATGTATAGGTACATATTATGTATGTCAGTATAAAACGTACAATAGCATTTTCAGTGAAATGAAATAAAAACAAAACATTATTATTCCTATTGCTATATTTGTTTGAGGGCAAACAATCCTCCTCAAAGTTATATTAAATGCAAATAGAATGGACGAGTTAGATTATAGATGGAAAATAAGGTCAAAAGAATTAAGTTAAATGTTTTTTTTTTTATGGAAAGGACAAGGCAAACGAGCGTTCGGGTCACCTGATGGTAAGTGATCCCCGCCGCCCACGGCCCCGTGTAACACCAGAGGAGCTACAGGTGCGTTGCCGGCCTTTGAGGTGGGAGTAGGCGCGCTTTTTGAAGGTATCCATTTCGTATCAACGTGGAAAAACTGCCGCAGGTAGGCCATTCCAGTTGAGTGGCACGTGGAAGGAAATTCCTTCGAAACCGCACAGGACTGGAGTGCCACGCATCCAGGTGGTGTGGATGGTAACTACTTACAATACTACTATTAAATGTTAAAAATATATGTGGTTATTTTTTTTAACTTTACGCTTTATCCCGCATATAGCAGGGTAGGCAGAGGAAACCTGAGAACCTTTTGTTAAGACACTCCATTCCCCATTTTTCGTCGAGTTGAGGCAATTCGTGCTGCGTGGCAGAACTCAACGCCGCGCTTTGCCTCGTACCAGACTGTACTTGTACTTGTTACCCCGGAAATGGAAATATTAAACTTTTACATTTCCTGGAGTGAGAATTGAACCCACAATCTGTTGCGTTTACAGTCGCGCTCTTGTGCCTCTGCGCCACGACAGGCGCACATGTAAGGGAATTTGTTGTTAAGACAGAAAAAATTAAGAAACAAAGTATATTTTTTTCTCTGCTGAAAATATTACGTATTGGAAACCTTATATAGCTTTATTTTATTAGATGACTTTTCTTTTTTAAAAATATACACAACATATGTTATTTTTATTCTACGTGCAAATTGTAAGGGATGCGTAGACATAATTTTTTTTACAACTTCATGCTTTTCAAGGCACTCTGTCTTCCACTTTCCAGTGGAAATCACGTCACTACGTCTACAGTGCACTCAACGCTAAGCTATCTCTCTATATCTGTGCCATGATAATCAATTTTTGTAAAAAATAAAATATAACCTATTAAAAAATACTTGTTAACCAAAACTTTTTAAAAATTAATAGCTATCATAAAAAAAGTTATCTATTTAATTAAAAAAAAACAACCAACAAATAGTGATGTACCACATAAAACACAAAATAAATCAAGCGGAAGCGTTCATAATTTATACCACGGTATTGTTTCCAAGCCTCTCCCATCACTATTGAAATCTGGTAATGGCTTAATCACTCAGTGGAGCGTTGTGAATAAATAACATTATAATTTCATTTTAAGTGTTAACTGGCGCATAACTTTGTTTTGAACATTATATACCTTCTTTTTTTTTTAACTTCACGCTGTAACCCGCATATAGCAGGTTAGGCAGAGGGAACCAGAGAACCTAGTGTTAAGACACTCCATTCTCTTTCAACAATTCCGTTCCCCGCCGAATTGAGGCATTGCGTGTTGAGTGGCGGAACTCAACGCCGCGCTTTGCCTTGTTACCAAACCCAAGAAATGAAAATACAAAATTTTGCATTTCCTGGAGTGGGAATCGAACCCACAACCTGTCGCGTTTACAGTCGCACGCTTGTGCCTCTGCGCCACGACAGGCGCTTATATACATTAATGGGCCTAATTTTTTATTTAATTTTAGCTTCACGCTGATTTCTGTATAGCGGGATAGACAGAGACCTTAGTGTTGAAACACTCCGTTCTTAGCCTTTCCACTAACTTTGCGATGTTTGCGTGTTAACATTGTATGATGATTTGCGGAACGCAGTGTATTCTCTTACCTGAGCGAGAAAATGGGAAATAGTTTAAATGTAATCATTACCCCGACTGGGAATCGAACACATAACCAATTGCGTTTTACAATCAGACGCTGTGCCATTGCGCATCATGACTTATGTTATAGAGAGATATAGTACCAAATCCTACTAATTATACAATAACATCCATGCTAAAGTTAGTGAGGATGGATGTTTGTAACTCTTTCACACAAAAACTACTGAAACACCTGAACTAAACGACAATTCACAGTTATATCACTTTTATATCATAATAATACATAGGTAAGATTCCGTATATAATTAAATTAAATATAATTTGGCCATAATATAGTGTTCATTTTGTATTAAATAATATTTTTCAATATTACAATCCTCTAAAGGAAATCGAACCCATAATCATCGCATCACGCACTACCAATATTCCAGGATGGCTTTTAAAAAATCTACTTATTTTACGTACGGAGAACATTAAGCCTTTGTATTCAAGCTTTTATGTTTAACCTCAAAAAGCTTGGATATACTGAGGTCTGGGTTAATCAAGATACGTTTAATTTACGACAAATTATACGAAATAACGTATATAATTTCGCTGGTTTGCTTCAAATTGGTTTATCTTTTATCGTGAAATTCATTTGTTAAAATAATTCTTACAGCTAAAATGTATATCGTTAAAGTTTATGGCAAAGCGCGGCGTTGAGTTCCGCCACTCAGCACGCAATGTCTCTGTTGGGTGGAAAGTGGGGAACGGAAATCATAATAGATGTCTTAACACTGTCTCACTGCACCACTATGGCTCCCAAAAGTGTAAAACCACGAACATAAGTACGACAACCGATAAGAAGGTATATTTGAAAGCGATTTCCATAACCTTATTTTTTTAAGTTTCACATTGTATTCTGCATATAGCAAAGGTAAGCTAGTGCTAAGACACTGTTCTCTTTTAACATTTCCGTTCGCCACTTTCCTCCGAATTGAGGCATTGCGGTTTGAATGGCAGAACTCAACACCGCACCTTACATTGTTACCAGAACGAGGAAATGAAAATATTAGATATTATGTAATATTTTCATTTTCTGGGGAACGGAGTGTCTTCGAACTAGATTCCCTCTGACTACCCTCCTATATGCGGGATACACCTTGAAGCTATGTATGTATGTATTTCCATTTTCGGAAGTGCATATCGAACCCACAACCTGTCGCGTTTACAGCCGCACACTTGTGTCTCTGCGCTACGACAGGCAACTTGGATTTTTTTCAAGAATTACTTCTAAATGCTTGTCAAAAAGTCCAATATCATATTTAAACATAAAACATTTTACATACATATTTCCACTCGAACTATGATCTTAGTTCAATAGTAGCTTTCAACGTCCCCGTATACGGGATTTATAGCGGTATAGATTACACACGGAGGCGGTTGCGTGATTCAGATGTTATCTATTACTTAAATTGTTAATAAACTTTCTTTTTTACTGGAAAAACGTTACCATAGATAGTAAATGGTTCTTTTTTCTCTATTTTCATATATATCATATATTTAATGGGTCAGAGGAGAGTAGAGAACGTAGTGTTAACTTATTTTCTTTCCAGTTACTGTTTTTAAAACTTACTTATAAGCATGCGGATCCCCCGGAGGATATGCATGAAGAGGTTAATGTCTGTCGACGAGGCGAAAGAGTTATGCAGAGACTGTAGCGTTTGGCGCTCCGTCCTCTCTGACTACCCCGCTAGAGATAAAGCGGATGTTATGTAAGTAGTGGAGGACAAAGTGTCTTGACATTAGGTTCTGTAAAAATTTAAGTAACGCCTTATTTTAAGTAACGCGTGTCGTGGCGCAGAGGCATAAACGTGCGACTGTAAATGCAACAGGCTGTATGTTCGATTCCCACTCCAGGAAATGTAAAGTTTAGTATTTTCATTTCCTGGGATAGGTAACAAGGCAAAGCGCGGCGTTGAGTTCCGCCACTCAGCATGCAATGCCTCAATTCGGCGGAAAGTGGGGAACGGAGTGCCTTAACACTAGGTTCCCTCTGCCTACCCTGCTATATGCGGGATACAGCGTGAAGCTTATTTTAAGTACATTCCAAGATAGGTAGAGAGGAGCCAGTAATAAATCATTCCGTTCTTAGAATTAAATCTAGTTACAAAATCAGACCTTCCTCAACAATGATAATATTAACATTACAAACTGTACTAGTTTTGAGTCTGTCATCTTAACGAGCTCTGGACATCGTTTCGGCTTATTCAGAATAATTCTCACGTTACTTAGATAGTATGGGGAGTAAGTCATAAGCAGAAGCGATTATAAGTACGCTAGATAATTTATTGAAGATTTTTTTTTTTTTCATCAAATGAAGTAAATATTTTAGACGTTTTTTTTATTGTATATATGCATGTTACAGTATTTATTTATGAGTAAACGTTTGCTTTAGCAATGTGTATGTTATTTTATGTAAAACTTTAGTTAAACGCTTAGTATGTAGTGCGGGCATTATTATTTATGAAATAAAATTAATTATTTCTTGGGCAAACCCAGGAAATAACAAGTGACAAGGCAAAGCGCGGCGTTGAGTTCCGCCACTCAGCACGCAATGTCTCAGTTCGGCGGAAAGTGGGGAACGGAGTACCTTAACACTAGGTACGGTAAAGCTTAACGTTAATTTCTACCTAAGTAAGATTTTCACTCAAGTCTACTTAGTTACATTACTGCCTTACGAACTTTTAATTCTTATAATATATAATATTTTTATTTCGAACAATTACAAAAAACGCCTGTCGTGGTGCAGAGGCACAAGCGCGACCGTAAACGCCACAGGTTGTGGGTTCGATTCCCATTCCAGGAAAACGTAAAATTTAGTATTTTCATTTCTTGGGTTTGGTAACAAGGCAAAGCGGGGCGTTGAGTTCCGCCACTCAACACGCAATGCGTCAATTCGGCGGAAAGTGGGAAACGGAATTGTTGAAAGAGAATGGAATGTCCTAACACTAGGTTCTCTGGTTCCCTCTGTCTACCCCGCTACATGTAAGATACAGCGTGAAGTTGAAAAAAAAAAAAGTTACAAAAAACAATTTAATTATCAACAATGTTTATAGCTTACACCAAAACCGGAAGAGATCAATTATAGTAGCACCTAGCACTTAAAATTCAACTAACAAACCGTATAACGTATCAAATACAGTTATTAATTAATCCAAATCTCACAAAACTCGTTTCCATACAATAACATTGGTAAAACACTTTTACTTCCTCAATAATCGTGATTTTACTTTTAAAACATACCTACAAATGTTTACGATTGCTGTTTCCTTTGTAATTATTCAGTTAACAATTTTATGGCAATTTGGTTAAGTAGAATAGATTTTTAATAGCGTGAGAGCAATTTTATTATTGGTATCACTTCATTTTGGTTTTTATAGTCGTTTAGGTACTTTTTTTGCATTAAAGTGTCCTGTCTTGGAAACGCGACACGTTGAGGGTTCCATTCCCACTTCAGGAAATGGAATTTTTCAATTCGTAGGCTTGGTAACAAGGCAAAGCGTGGCGTTGAGTTCCGCTACTCAGCACGCAATGCTTCTATTCGGTGGAAAGTGGGGAACGGAGTGTCTTAACACTAGGTTCCCTCTGCTTTCCCTGCTATATGCGGGATACAGCGTGAAGCTATGTGTATGTGTGTATGTGTATGTATATATTAAATGCAGTTATAATTACAAATTTAAATATTTATACCGTATACTTTTTACTTCAACATATAAAGATATATCAATAAATTGGACTAAATCATCGATTTATACCAATTCATTGAACTTGTCGGAAATAACACAAATGCATATTATAATCGATAATTCATTGCCTATCGATTTTAAAACAGAAGCGTGTACTGACATGCTTTCAGAGTTACGTAAGTAAAGGTCAGTCTTATGTAAGTCCCAATTTAGCTTGCCACTTGACCCCTTATCATTGTGTGATAATAAAAATATCTTTCATATCGTAAAAAAATTGTGCATTTAAAAATAAACTTTATTAAAATGGAATAGAGTCTAAAAATACACGTTTGATGTTCTTATCGAATACCAATCTTATATCCGTGTTAGGGTTACGTTAGAATTATTTTTAAAAATAAATTAATTAAATTAAAAAAATAAAAGTTTATTTTTACTTATATTGTATAAATATTATTATTGTATGCCACTCAAAACGCAATGCCTCAATTGGGCGGAAAGTGGGGAACGGAAATGTTGAAAGAGAATGGAGTGTCTTAACACTAGGTTCTCAGGTTCCCTCTGCCTACCCCGCTATATGCGGGATACAGTGTGAAGTTAAAAAAAATATTATTGTATATATATTATATTATCATATTTTAATACTTTCCTTTAGTATATGATAAATCACTCAATTTTTTTTTCCCAATTGAAATTTATAAATATTTATTATAATATTACAATATTATTGGTCCCGTTGATGCGTACAGTATGAGTTGCATAAGCATTGTGTATGTCACTTTATACAAAATATACATACATATATTTAACACATGGTAGTGCGTGTATTTTTAAAGCTTCATTTTAAAAAATATTGGCTTTTGGCATTCTTTCCCCATATAAACTATATGTAGCATGTATGTATGCATGTATGTATGCATGTATGTAAGCTCATATTTTCGCATAATTATTGTAAAAATGAGTACTTTTTCATTTTTTACACACAATTATGCCTTATTTATTTTTTATATATATATTATTTAATTGTTTCCATAGTTACCAAATATTAACCAAATAGCAATTACAATATTTTATCACCAATTATTGTCTACGGAACACAATATCATATTCAAGGTCTATCTTAACTACTCTATTACTGTTTAGTTTAACTATTGGGCAATTTAGTTGAAGAGGCGTCTTTTGATCTAAACTTTAAAGGATCTCACTACCGGCTACCAGATCGTAACTAACTTCCGTTACGTAAAATATTTTGAACTTTATTATGTTTTTAGTTATTAAGTATTTGTTTTTCTATCGAAATATTCAATTTTTTAGTATTAAAATTTTGTCAAAATCGGTTGGTGGAATTTGAGAGACAAATGACATGTGATATGTATCGAAATACACAAAAGTTTGCTTTATGAGAAACCTTTTAGTAGAATTATTATGCGTTTTACGTTTTGTTTCACGTTGTTCGCTCTAGTAAAAACGCAAAGCGCAGCGTTGAGTTCCGCCTTCAGCACGCAATGCCTCAATTTCGGCGGAAAGTGGGGAATGGAAATGTTAAAAGAGAGCGAAATGTCTTAACACTAGGTTCTCAGGTTCCCTCTGCCTATCCTGCCATGT
This sequence comes from Philaethria dido, assembly GCA_033558755.1. Classification (NCBI taxonomy): domain Eukaryota; kingdom Metazoa; phylum Arthropoda; class Insecta; order Lepidoptera; family Nymphalidae; genus Philaethria; species Philaethria dido. The sequence goes on along the minus strand of JAKGSA010001124.1, from coordinate 30,092 downwards.
GCGGGTTACAGCGTGAAGCTACATCATCATCATTCACTTTTTTTCCCATAGTGACGTAGACAGAGAGAATCTAGTGTCAAGACACTCCGTACTCCATATTAAGTCTGGATTTGAGGCGTTGCGTGTTAAGGGATAAATATAACAATGCTTGGGGCAATAATTTAATGTAAAAAATTGCTTCAAGCAGTGATTTAAATTAGGTGAACTAGTTTTTATGCAATAATGAAAATTCTTATGATAATAACTTTGGCTTAAACCTGACTATATAATAGAGAAGAGATAATTTAAAGATATTTTTTCTCTACGTAGTGACATTTCATAATTATTTTTTTCTTAAAAATAATACCAATATCAATTAGAACACACTTAAAAGCAATATATTATTACGAATAAGTCCAAAACTACTTGTTTGATCTTAACTAAATTGAAATGGGAGCACATCAGAGCACAGAAACACTAGCTATCCTTTAAGAAAAGAATCATCTAAATTGGTTCACCCAATAAAAATATATGCGGTAAAACATAAAAAAATATAGTTAAATTGATAACCTCATGTTTTTCAAGTCGGTTAAAACCTACTACAACATACTCATACACAAACGATCGATAATCCTGATAAATTAAAACGTATGACATAATGAAATGTTGCCTTATACCAAAATAGATTTTAGAATTGCATGCATTATATTAGCATTATTTATAAATGTTACGCTTTTGTAATTACTATTGTATATGCCAATATATGACTAATTGCTTAAAGTTAGAAGCTAAAATCGCATGAAAACATTTCGTATAATTTACACCTGGTTTACTGTAATTTTCTTCATAGGTGCATGGCTCCAAACAATGGAGTGTGTGGGTGGATAAGGGCCACGATCTATTGCGTACATCGGTGCCTTTAAATTACATATAAACTTGAAGAAAATTGTACAATCACGCTTGTAAATATATGACTAGAATATATATTATATAAATATTACTATATATATATTATGGCTATAGTGGCATAGTGGGACATCAATTGACTTTAAACGCGATGGTTGTGAATTCGCGTGAGATTTCGCGGGGTTGAGTTACGTCACTTAACATATAATGTCTTCAATTTGTGTGAAACGCGAATGAGAGAGAGAACGGAGTGTTTGCTAGTACGCTTTGCCTATTGTGTTATATTGAAGAAAGCGTAAAACTTCTTTATGTAATACTAAATACTTTCTTATATTATGCCTAAATTTTAAAAAAAATATAGCCTAATGTGGTATTCAGGTGTATAAACTTTATTACTGAAAAGTTACATTTAGATCTGTTCAGTAGTTTTTCGCACAGTTTTTCTTTCATCCGCACGAATTTCACATTTATAAAATTTATAGGTTAATAATATTTTCAAGAAATAATGACTTTTTTATACCTACACGCTGTATCCCGCACATATAGAGAAGGTAGAGGGAACCTGAGAACCTAGTGTTAAGACACTACGTTCTCTTTAGATATCCGTTCCCCACTTTCCGCCGAATAGAAGCATCGTGAGTTGAGTGGCGGAACCCAACGCCGCGCTTTGCCTTGTTATCACAACGAGTAAATGAAAATACTAAATATTTATTATAAGTAATGACTTGAACATAAAAATATGCCTTAAAAGCGTGCCTTACAAAGGATATATAAATATATATACATATTCACATTATAAGACTTGTTTTACTTAATATTTGTTACATATTCTACCTTACGTTATCAAAACAAAAGCTTTTAAAATAATTTAATAAGGCGCCATACATTTATTATAGAAGTTGAAAAACATGCTGAAAGCTCTCACCGTATAATAATGTTATATGGAATGCGACATCAGTATGGTTAAGCTGGGGTTGAGGTTATTCCTTAAAAATTATAATCACAGATATTCACAAAAAAAGGTTATTTTCTTGGGAAATTACATACATACATAGATTTACGCTGTATCCCGCATTTAACCGGGTAGGCAGAGGAAATCTAGTGTTAAGACACTCCTTTCCCCACTTTCCGCCGAATTGAGGCATAGCGTGCTGAGTGGCGGAACTCAACGCCACGCTTTGCCTTATTACCAAACCCAGGAAATGAAATATTCCATTTCCTGGAATTGGAATCGAACCCACAACCTGTCGCGTTTGCAGTAGCACGCTTGTGTCTCTGCGCCACGACAGGCGTTTTGGAAATTAAATTAGTTCATAACCGATTTCACAATAAGGAAGAGGTTCTCATTTCGATCGTTATTACCGAATAACTTTTAACTGGGTGGACAAATTTTGATGATTGACAAAAGGTCATATATATGGGTAGTGCTAAATGTAGTCTCATTTTAATTAAAATCAGAAGAAAAGAAAAAAATGTAAAGGCCAACGCCGCGCTTTGACTTGTTACTAAACCCAAGAAACGAAAATACTAAATTTTACATTTCCTGGAGTGGGAATCGAACCCACAACCTGTCGCGTTTACAGTCGCACGCTTGTGCCTCTGCGCCACGACAGGCGTTCTTAAAATCTTAATGATTAATATTAGGAATACAAATATTTCACCGGCTTCCAATTATTTAAAAATACACATACATTGAAGCTAGGTCTAGATCCATCCAACACAATAAAAGAAAACATAAATATAATTTTCCAATACCATCCAGTTAAAATCGTTAAAATCGGATGCAGGAAGCATCATATGTTATTATCGCACGCATACACGTGTGTCCGTTTCCTGACACGACCTCATGCGTAATGCAAACCGCGTTGTTATGGCGTGAGTTCCTACTTAGGTTGATTTTGAGACTAATAATATAAAATTTGCTTATTATTTTAGTATTAGTTTAGTTTGGCGGAAAGTGGGGAACGGAAATGTTGAAAGAGAATGGAGTGTCTTAACTCTAGGTTCTCTGGTTCCCTCTGCCTACCCTGCTATATGCGGGATACAGCGTGAAGTTAAAAAAAAAATAGTAGTAATTCTTTTTTTATAGTCTATGTCTTTTAGAATAGGTAGACTGAACCTGTTGTCAAGATATTCCGTTTTACGCTTTGTGCCCGATTTCAAAACACTGTGTGAGAGAAATATGAAAGCATACATAGCGGCACGCTGTAGCCGGCATATAGCAGGGTAGGTAGAGGGAACCTAGTGTTAAGACACTCCGTTTCCCACTTTCCGCCGAATTGAGGCATTGCGTGCTGAGTGGCGGAACTAAACGCCGCGCTTTGCCTTGTTACCAAACCCAGGAAATTAAAATTTCCATTTCCTGGAGTGGGAATCGAACCCATTATCTGTCGCGTTAACAGTCACACGCTTGTGCCTCTGCGCCACGACAGGCGTTATAAAAAATATTGGTTTACATTTTGCCAAAATCTAGTGAAAATTGTCTTTTACTTGCTAAAATAAATAAATATAGACTGTTTATAGAGACCATCATGGCGCAGTAGTACTGACTGTAAACGTAATTGGTTGCAGCTTCGATTCCCACTCAGTAAAATTATTATATGTAAGTTATTTTCATTCCTTCGCTGTGGAAAGATAAAGCGCGGCGTTGAGTTCCGCCATTTACCACACACATCTCGAATTCGGGCGGGGAGAGTCTTGACACTAGGTTCTCTTTAACTAACTTATGCAGGATAAAACATGTAGCTGATTTTTGCTAGACTATCAATATGACTTTTCCTTACATTGTAAATGTTGCTAGGGTTTTATTGGTATCCAATTGCCGCAAAATTCTTATAATCTTCCTTTAGGTTAGTCATCACGTAAAACCCTATCCGTGGGTACTTTCCAATGTCCACTTCTAAATTGTATATGACGTCCTTAATTTTAGTGTCTCTAAACACAAAAAAAGATAAAGAAAAATTGGTAACAATACTTAATACTTTTTTATACATTATTTTACAATTTTTTTTTATATATAGGTATGTATGAAGGATGGAAGATTATCACTCCAAGTGATTTGTTATTGGAAATCATTAAAATAGAAGATTTATTGTAAGAAAGAAGTATTAGTTTTCGCAAATTGAAAATTTGTGAAAATATAGCTGCAAATTAAATTTAGTAATTTAAATTCTCTTTTTTCATACCTAATTTATGATTTATAGACAAAGTGACGTATTTCTACAGTAATAAAGCTAAGATAGCTTGATTTTAGTCGCGAAAAGTGATGTCTTTATATTGGAGAATGGAGTGTCGTGTCTCTATGCCATTAGCTAAAAGATAACAGAACTTTATAAATATTACATTATGATATGTAAAATTTATATTTCTGTATAAGTATTCGTTGTACAAAACGTAATCCCTACTAAATCACTAAAAGAAGCAATGATAAAAGGTCGATTTCTAAGAAAGATTTGAATTGAGCGATGGGATAAAATGCTAGCTTGTAAGTTTCAGCCCACCTTTACTTTTGGATTAGCATTCAAATAATTTATTTGTTTATTTCATATATTCATATATTGTATAATTTCCAATTAAAGGTCGAAGCGTTTTTAGCATTTTCACGTACTTTTCTACGTAGCTGGGTAGTGGCAGAGAACCTAGTGTCAAAATACTCCAAGCTCTCCTTCATTTGCAGTCCAAAATCGATATATCACATATTGAGGTGGAACTCAACGCTGACCAAACAAATCTTACTAGAGAAAAACAAATCATTTAAAATATAGTAATTTCCCAAAGTCGGGACTGAACCCACAACGATTCGTGTTTATAATCAGTCGTAGCCTCAAGGACCCAAATAATCGATAACATTGAAAATAGAATATTTTGTACTACGCTCATAACAATAGTTACTAACATAAATAAAAACACCTGTCTTGGCACAGAGGCACAAGCGTGCGACTGTAAACGTGACAGGTTGTGGGTTCGATCTCCACACCAGGAAATGGAATTTTTCATTTTCTAGGTTTGGTAACAATGCAAAGCGTGGCGTTGAGTTCCGCCACTCAGCTCGCAATGCCTCAATTCGGCGGAAAGTGGGGAACGGAGTGTCTTAACACTAGGTTCCCTCTGCCTATATGCGAGATACAGCGTGAAGTTATGTATGTATGTATGTACATAAAATAAAAATTCTACTTAGAAGCGTCCAAAAAAAAAACTAACAAAGTTAATTCCAATAGACTAAAAAAGACCTAAGCAAAAATACCACACTATATCGAAACAAACTCAAGTGACTTTCGAGCAAGTTTATTCAAAAACATCGATATCAATAATGTATGACGGTGGACACGTGTTCATTTCTATTCAGCCCACATCGCTGAGGGAACCAGGATTTGATGGTATTGACATCTGCTGTCATTTTAACCTTTTTTTTGCTTAGCGAAGTATTTATTTAATGGGCTTTGCTTTGAGACATGATTAACTGCATGCTGGTCGTGAATTTTAATTATTTTATAAGAAATTCTTATATGTAACATTTGAAACTTATATATTTTTGTGTGTCTGACGCTGAGTTTCCAACGAAAGGTATCGATCAATATTTTAATGAATTCACCGTATAGTAAGACAAAGCGGGGTGTTGGGTTTCGCCACCTAACATATAATATTTCAAATATGAGCGGAAATCGGAAGAAGTGACTTAACGAAAAGCTCTCTCTGCCTACTAAGTTAAATGAGAACGATGTGGAATGCTACAACAATTTTGGCATAGTCATTAAAGGTTTTAAGCTCGACAACAAAAATTAAGAATCAATACTCTACACATGTATGCATAAAATATTGTATGTATGTATAGTATAAAACGAAAAACGAGTTATACATCACTGGGTTCATTCAATATTCTTTGCTATCCGTTCGAAAAAACAAAAAAATACGATGATCTTTATTCTGATCGGAATCTTTATGAAGACCGGAAAATTTCAGAAAGATTTTCACCTTTCCCACCCATCCTTTCCCCAAAATATAGTGGTTCCAATAGCGGACTTCTACATTGTCCCCCCTTCCATTTGAATCCTCTAGGTCGGCAACGTATCTACAATATCTCTGGTGTTGTAGATGTCCATGGGTCAAGGTAACAACTTATCATCAGGTGGTCCTTCTGCTCGTTTGCCATCCGTTATCCATAAAAAAAAATAGAGAATGGAGACAGCTTTATATCTCTGGTTACTAAATGAATAATGTAATTAAAAAACTATCCGTTCCCCACGGAAATGTTGAAAAAGAATGGAGTCTTAACACTAGGTTCTCTGGTTCCCTCTGCCTACCCCGCTATATGCGGGATACAGCGTGAAGTTAAAAAAAAAAACTATCACAATATTATAAATGAATTTCCTATACTATATACACATATAAATAAGACAATTAACGTTTAGCTACATACCATTAACGAGATATGATGTTATTTCTAACAAAAAAGGTAAAAATCAACCTGATGATGAGAATATTATTTTCTGTAATTATCTTCATACATTGTCTTGTTACTCATTATGAAATAATTAGAGAAAATATTATTTTTCTATGTTACGTTTATAACAAAAAGTAGCAATAACCCGCCTACAAGATCAACATTGAACTAAGAGGGTGGCCACATGGGCAGGCCCTCAAGGAAAAGGTCCATGGAAGATTGGAGTGTCAAAGTCAAAGTCAATATACGGACGACTTCTGCCGTTCCGGAGTCCCACATAACCCATCCGAGTCCCCAATCGGGCGGGTAACCGTAACGGATTTCCTCACGATAAAAAAAAGTTTCTCAAAGAAAAAGAAAGAGAGATAAACCTATATGGCAGTCGAAAAAAAATGAATTGAAAAAATATTTGAGGTGTGTATAAACTCTAAACGCGACGGGTTGTAGGTTCGATTCCCACTCCAGGAAATAAAAATATTAAATAATATAAAGTGATTTCATTTCCTCGCTCTGGCACCAAGACAAGCGAGGCGTTGAGTGCCGCAACTCAGCACGCAATGCCTCATTTCGGCGGAAAGTGGGGACCGGAAATATTAAAAGAGAACGGAATGTTACTAGTTAGTGTCAATAGTTTCTGTAGTTCTCTCTGCCTAACCTACTATGTACGGGATACAGCGTGAAGCTTTGTGCCTGTATATATTGTTAAATTAATTTTTTTTTTTTTTTTATGGATAACGGATGGCAAACGAGCAGAAGGACCACCTGATGGTAAGTGGTTACCTTCGCCCATGAACATCTACACCACCAGAGATGTTGTAGATGCGTTGCCAACCTAGAGGATAGAGACGGAAGGGGAGGATAATGTAGTAGTCCGCTATCGGAACCACCACATTTTTGGGAAAGAATGGGTGGGAAAGGGGAAAACCTGGCTTACATGCCATCGAACCGGAACACATCACAAGATATTTGGCGGTTCGTCTTTGACATGATAGTGGTCGCGAGCCAGACGGAGGACGAACCTCCTACCACCAAACAAAGTATCAATCATCAGTAGTAAATTGCATGATGAAATTGATGAAAAGCTTCACCTCTATTTAAATAGAAACGTTTGTACTTAAACAATTTAAGTTTCAGAGAACTCAATTGCAAATTTAATTAAAATGTCACAACCAATTTACCTTCTTACTTTGCTATGTTTTTATAATATAATTAATTAAAAAAAATAACTTTGGCGCTTTCTAGATACATAGTTGTGAATAAAAAAAGACTAATTTAAAATAAAAAGTAAAGGAATATTCTATTAAGAACGTAGTTTTAGGTTCAATTTCTATGCATTTTTTTATATATATACTACAATTACATACATACATACATAGCTTCACGCTGTATCCCACATATAGCAGGGTAGGCAAAGGGAACCTAGTGTTAAGACACTCCGTTCCCCACTTTCCGCCGAATTAAGACATTGCGTGCTGAGTAGCGGAACTCAACGCCGTGCTTTGCCTTGTTACCAAACCCAGGATATGAAAAATCGTTGTGCCTCTGCGCAACGATAGTACGCAACGCAAATAACAAGAAGTGTACAAAACATTGCTTTAGCCAAGTCTAGTTTTACCTAAAAATCAAATATAACCATACTATAATAAGGCTGCGTGCGCACGAGCGACAATTACTGGCTATTGTTCGTGACCACTGTTCGATGGAACATAATTACACGGTTTACTGGTCGTTCCGACTTGTCTTAAGACATGGCAAATTGGTTAACTAGTTTTCGTATTTCGTGTGTGGTCTGGCTTTTTAATTTTTTTGTATGAATGTGTGAAAATTTATTTATTACTACATACATACATACATACATAACTTCACCGTATATTCCACATACCTACCTGCCCTGCTATATGCGGGATGCAGTGTGAAGCTATGTATGTATGTGTTACAGATAACCATTTCATTTAGTATTTTTGTGTTATTTATATTTCTTCTTTAAAAAACATAATAACATATGTAGCTATCCGTAAAATCGACTAACATATACAGCGTATAAAATATTTAGGCATTAGGATTGTTTCATTTTCATTCATTCATCATTCATTCACTACGAAAAAAATAACATAAACTGAATTTACAGATAAAATTTAATTTTAAAAATGCCTGCACTGAAAAGTATGCCGTGCTTGATTTATCCATTAACCTTTGCAGACATCTGTTATGGATATAACTTTTACCTTCTATATATATATATATATTATTCTATATATATATTATTATATATATTATTTGGTGGTAGGAGGTTCGTCCTCCGTCACGAAACCGCGAGCACTATCATGTCAAAGACGAACCGCCAAATATCTTATGATGTGTTCCGGTCCGATGGCATGTAAGCAGGTTCCCTATCCCACCCATCCTTTCCCAGAATGTAGTTTGTTCCGATAGCGAACTGCTGCATTATCCTCCCTTCCATCTGTATCGTCACAGGTATTCAACGCATTTATAACACCTCCTGGTGTTGTAGATGTCTATGGGCGAAGGTAACCACTTACCATCAGGTGGTCCCTTCTGCTCTCGTTGCCATCCGTTATCCATAAAAAAAAAAAAAAAATATACTTACAATACATTTCTTTTTTTTTTTTTTTTTAAAACTGTCTTAAAATAAAATGCATTTTAAGTAGCTTTTTATTACGAATAACTAAAAAACTACTTGTCGGTTCTTCAAATTTAAATGTATTTATACCAGAAGCACTAGTTGTCAAATAAAAGAAGAATCATCAAAATGAGCTTATCAGTAAGAAATTATGCAGAAGCAAACAAAAGAAATACAGTCAAAAGCTGCTCCTTTTTTATATTCGGTTAGATAGCTCCAAAGATTATCATCTCATCTTGAGTTTAAAAGCGAATGAATGCTCATACTCATACCATGTCCCCTCAGTGAGGATTAATGAACCGTTTTAACTATTTATGATCCAAAGAGCTTTCTGGTTACTAACAATAGGCATTGAAAGCTTTTTACAATTGTCAATTGTTTTTTAGTTTTTATATGCAGGTGGAACTCAACGCCGCCCTTTAATAACCATCTGTAACCAGAGCGAATGACAATATTTAATTATATTTATTCCCCCCCGATTGGAATCGAATCCACAATCATTACGTTTACGTTTAGTCAAACGCTGTCCCGTTGCGCCATGATGGTCTCGGTATGATGTTTTTCAACTTCACGTTGTATCCGCATGTAGCGGGGTCCCAGACAGAGGAACAGAGAACCTAGTGTTAAGACACTCCATTCTCTTTCAACAATTCCGTTCCCCACTTTCCGCTGAATTGAAGCATTGCCATTGTTGAGTGGCGGAACTCAACGCCACGATTGCCTTGTTACCAGAAAGCCCAAGAAATGAAAAACTGAATTTTACATTTCCTGGAGTGGGAATCGAACCCACAACACGTCGCGTTTACAGTCGCACGCTTGTGCCTCTGCGCCACGACAGGCGTTATGTAAAATGGTTTCAAATTTTTATTAATTACAAAACCTAGAGATTAGACTCTCTTTGGTAACACACTGAGCTCTATGAGACTTATTACCTGAGTTTTCAAACATGAAGATCTAAAAAACCTAAACAATTTTTATTTCAACCAAAGGAATATACCATATGTTTGTAGTATTAACAATAGTAAAACAAATATTTACTATCCCGTAAACAAAATGTATGTGAAAGTTTATATAACGAAATCCATTAAATATTTTAGAAACCATCGTGACGCAGTGGGACACTTACTATAGACGCGATCAGTTGTGGGTTCGATTCCCACTTGGGGGGTATTTAAATTATCTTATTTTGTTCGGGGTTGAGCTCCGGCGCTTAGCACACAACGTTACGTTTGACTTTGACTATGATCAGGTTTTCAGGTTCCCTCTGCTTACTCTGCTACAAGCAGGATTCAGCATGAAGCTAAAAAATAACAGATATTTACATTAGGAATCGAACCCTCAACCATATTGCTTACTTGAAGACCTCATTTACTTAAATTAAAGATAGCAATTCAAAATCATTCATTCAAATAACCACACCACACTAACGACATACTAATTATATTTAGTTCGCAAATTCTAACAATATTTAATACATCGGAGTCTAACGAAGTATAACATTTACCCTAATTGTGATCAAAGTGAATGAACCGCCGCCCTCTGCCTCTGTAGTGGCTACGCAATGTCCTTGTAAAGTTTACTTGAATGGAGTCGTTAACGGTTATTGATGTCAGCTGAAGTGAAAATTTACCAATTATGTGTTTATATATATATATATATATGTATAAACTAGGTATTTTCGGTTTGGTTTGAGATTTTTTTGTTATATTTTATAGTTTATGTATTATGGCAAAAAATAATATAGAAATGTGCAGAGAATGGAGTGTCTTAACACTAGGTTTGTTGGTGGTGGTTTGTTTGGTGGTAGGAGGTTCGTCCTCCGTCTGGCTCGCGACCACTATCATGTCAAAGACGAACCGCCAAATATCTTATGATGTGTTCCGGTTCGATGGCATGTAAGCCAGGTTTTCCCCTTTCCCACCCATCCTTTCCCCAAAATGTGGTGGTTCCGATAGCGGACTACTACATTATCCTCCCTTTCCATCTGTATCCTCTAGGTTGGCAACGCATCTAGTACATCTCTTGTGTTGTAGATGTTCATGGGCGAAGGTAACCACTTACCATCAGCCGGTCCTTCTGCTCGTTTGCCATCCGGTATCCATAAAAAAAAAAAAAAGAAAAAGGTTCCGGTTCCCTCTGCCTACCCTGTTATATGCGGGATACAGTGTGAGGTTAAAAAAAAATACTTACTTAGCTTTACGCAAACCTTTGCTAAGTAGTGAAAATATGACATTTATTGTTTATATAATATTATATATAAAATTGAACACTTGGTTCAATTAACTTTTATTTTTTGTTTATATGAAAACTTTAATCGAAAGAAAGCTGTATTGTCTTGACAAAAAAAATACAAATACCTCATAAGCAAGTTGCTACCTGTATGATTTTGAAGTATATTATTGATACGGAAAGAAGCTTCCAACCACATATGAAAAGTTACATTTATAAAATAAATATCAGTAAAAAAATCTTAGCAAAAAAAAAACAACTTCAAATAAAACGCACAAAAAGCATAATTCTTACGTATATCAAAGGTGTCTTAACACTAGGTACCCTGGTTCCCTCTGCCTACCCTGCTATATTTAGGGTTACAGCGTGAAGTTAAAAACAAAAACAAAAAAAAATTGGTTCATCCAGTAAAAGGTGCACACACATGCACACACACATAAAAAAACAATTAAATTGATAACCATCCTATTTTAAAGCCAATTATAAAAATTAAAAGAAATCATTTTGTATGGAAAAACTTAATACCAACATCACAGAAATCCAGCTTTACATACATTAATCAAATTTCAGACACACATAAAAAAAAAAAAACACAAAAGGTCCGTAAATATCTGGATAAAAAATCAATTAAGTGAAGCGATTGTTCGTAATCCGTAGCTAAAGTAGTACCGTACCTATTATACCCGTACAGGATGTGATCCATTGTACACGAGCAGACTATGCAAATAGATAAAACAGGGTTAGGGTTTGAGGGAAAGGTGGTAGCGATTAAGTTACAGTGGCGAGATGCGAAAATTTTGTTTAGGCGAGCCGGTAAATTAAGGGAAGCCGATGTATATTTAGGGAAGCCGATGTATAATTAGGGAAGCCGGTACATATATTTAGAGAAGCCGATGTGTATTTAAGGAAGCCGGTATATGTAGGGAAACCGGTGTAGGATGTTAATTTCACTATCGAATTTTGGAGATGACCTTTTTTTTTAGGTCTATAAGATGTCAGAGCTTATTTTTTTGCAATATTTGATTTGATTTAATAGGTCTCATACTTGTCCTTTAAAAGTTAGGCAAGCCGATAGAAGTCGATCGAGTTGGACGCCTCGCCACTGTTAAGTCATAGTATAACGGGTTACAGTTTAGGGATTTGGAAAACAATGAATGTGTTCTTAGATATCTTTCATATCAACGTTGCGTTAGGTTACACATAATCAAGGCAAATAATAGAAGAAAAGATGTTACAAAACACGGCGTTGATTGTGGTTGTGGGTTCGATTTAAACTCGATGATCAAATTTAAATGATTGTTATTTCTCGGCTCTGGTGAGACAAAGCGCGGTGATGAGTTCCGCAACTTAACAGGTAATGGATCGAGTTCGAGTAGTGATCAGAGAGAAAAGGGTATGTTGACTATAAGTTCTTTATGACTATCCTTATTATAGTACTTGTTTATATAAAAACATGAGTTTCGAATAATATACACCATGAAAATAATGGCAGAAAGCAGTCTTAATACAACAAGTTGACTGATTTCAATTCTTTGTTTACAAACAACAAAAAGAAGGCAATTCTAAAATGACTGGAACGAATTTTTCGGTATAACCACTAAGAATATTTAATGTTCAATAATACTTAAAAATTCTAAAATCGATAATTATTAAACCGAAACAAGCACATCACTAATATCACACGTCATATATTATTATCTTTTTATATAAGCCATATTATTACTTAATAATATATGTGAATATATATTACAAAACTCAATAAAATATTCCGCCTATGTCTATAAATTAGGCTCTCATCGCATAATGTAGTTTTGATTGATTCATAATTCATATCGACGTTATAGGAAGATCAAGTACGATGATGAGCAAAACATATACCAAATCAGATGTATCATGTCTTTTTTATTCACCAACTACATAATTCAAGCGTTTGAAGTCTTAGATTATGCTAATTGAGTTATAAAAAATGTATTTGTATGTGTTTTTTTCTTAAGGAATCTCTTTTACGGCAGAGAAACGGGGTAAAGTTACTGGTTGTGATAGTTTATTCTGTTCTCTGTTATTTTTAACTTCACGCTGTATCCCGCATATAGCAGGGTAGGCAGAGGGAACCTGATAACTTAACCCTTCTTTTTCAACAATTGCGTTCCCCACTTTCCGCCGAATTGAGGCATTGCGTGCTGAGTGGCGGAAGTCAACGCTGCGCTTTGCCTTGTCACAAAACCCAGGAAATGAAAATACTAAGCTTCCTGGAGTGGGAATCGAACCCACAACCTGTCGCGTTTACACTTGCACGTTTGTGCCTCTGCGCCTCGACAGGTCTTCTATATTTTTCTAATACTTTTTTGGATTTAATTTATGAATTTTTTATAATATTTTTTTAAGTATAATTTATGTAAATTCAGTAATTTTGAAAATAAACTTTTGTAGTTCGTTGAATGTCTTCTACATGATTTAATTGTATAAAGAAATTTCCAGTTAACAAAATATTTACACATTTCCTAATTTTTAGAAGGTTCAGAAAGAAAGAGAGTAACAGAGAGTAACATACTCGTACGTTCTTAATTTTTAAAATATAAATAAAATTAGCAAAGAAACTACATACATACATATACAGAAAACATACTACATAACAATTTCACGCCATTTCTCCCACAGATATCTAAAAATTCATACATAAATAATTTAAGTAAAAATAGATAATAAATCAAAAGTCATTAATAATACCGTTTTTTACCGCTACACTAGAGTTATAAATGCCAATTTAAACAAAATGAAATGTCTTGTCGCATTAATCAATAGCGACACGCTTTCCTAAAAGAATACTGTTTGATAGTATAAATTAACTTAGTGGACACCTGTTCTTGTTTTTATGTGGACATATTTTAGGCAGTGGTTAGGTGTTTTATATTAGCTTCACGCTGTATCACGCATATAGCAGGGTAGGCAGAGGGAACCTAGTGTTAAGACACTCCGTTCCCCACTTTCCGCCTTGAGGCATTGCTTGCTGAGTAACGGAACTCAACGCGACGCTTTTGATGAAATTGATTTTTGATTTCCACTCCAGGAAATGAAAAAAACAATTTCCTGGAGTAGGAATCGAACCCACAACCTGTCGCGTTTACAGTCGCACGCTTGTGCTTCTGCGCCACGACAGGTGTTTTATTTCTATGATAAATTATATATATAATGAATATCATTACCACTCTGACCACCATCTACCATATGGCTAAGTAGATGGTGATTAAAGAGAATTTAGTGTTTAAACACTCTGAAATTTTTGTGTTAAGTGGCGGAATTTAACGCCGCGCCTGTTGTATTATTAGAAATTGAAATATTTTTAATATAATCATCCTCTAGGAAAGGTATCGAACCTATGAATCAACGTGATTACTATCAATGCGATTCAATGATCTCAAAATTTCAATATTTAATTATAAAATTATATGCAATTGTTGATGTATTTTATACATATGTGTGTTTAAGGCATTTTTTATACATAACTACAGTTTTTAACCAATTTTAAAAAAAGGAAATTCTGAGACTCAATATGACTATTTTTTTTGAATCTTACCGCATATCTTTTTATTGGGTGAACGAATTTCGATATTTCTTTGTTTTTGACAGGTAGTGCTTCTGATGTGTAGTAGTTTTTGAGTTATTCGTAATAAAAATACTTTTCTATGTATTTCATTTAAAGTCCGGTTTTTGGTTAAAATCTTATTTATGTAAAATAAACTAAAATACTAAAAAAAATGAACAACCGATGCAATGAATATGAAAATGATTTAGTTAGCGTTGTAAAAGCTTTCCTAACTAGATTTCTACTTGAAGAATAAAATAACTTTACTTGCTAAGCTTAATTATTACTTACAACAAAGCTTTCAAAGGGAGATTTTAAAATAAGGTTTTAAAGAAAAGCGCATTTGCCTTGAGGTAATTTTACTTTTTTATTTGTAATTTGTATTAGAGATGTTAGTTTTTCTAGTTTATATCTATATTTATTTACTATAATTAAGATTTTAATTAAAAAACCGACTTTAAACAAAAAGTTAAATTATTACGAATAACTCAAAAACTAATTATCACAGTTTAATCAAAAAATTGGACCACATCTGAAGCACTAGTTAGGTTGTAAAGTTGTAGAACAAAGGGAACCTAGTATTAAGACACTCCGTTCCCCATTTTCCGCTGAATTGAGGCATTGCTTGGTGAGTGGCGGAACTCAACGCCACCCTGGAGTGGGAATGGAATCCACAATCCCGTCGCGTTTACAGTCACACGCTTGTGCTTCTGCGCCAGGACAGGCGTTACTATATAGGCGTTAGCTATTAAATTTATATCAATATCAAGCGTGAATAACTTGTTAAATTGATAACACATCGGTACTTTTCATGTTAAACATTTTATTTTTATCTTAATTAAATATTTTCTTTCTTACCTTTAGCCTAATAATATTTAAAAATCTATAATTCAAATCGACTTATCGACCTATTCACGCTTACAAATCAAGTACCTCTCACACAAAAATCAATCATACACATTAAGCACGATAAATATATATGATAACTATAATAGTATAAATAAATCATAGCATCGCGTTCCGATACAATCTCATTTTCAGTCGAAGTTCACACGAATGTTCTATTGTTTCTATTAAACCTGTAATAGGTGTTTTAGATATAACATTAAGATAGTTTATTTAATCTGATGGCCATGACATGTATGTATGGAGGCTTCTTTTGTATGGGTTATTATGGGGAGTGGAATTTCTCTTGTGGAAGTTACTTAGTTTTTATTTATATTTAGTATTTTCACTTCCTTGCTCTGGAAATGAGGTAAAGTGCGGCGTTGAGTTCCGCCACTCAGTACGTGATGCCTCAATCTGGTGGAAAGTGGAGGTGGAATGATAATAGAACAGAGTGTCTTAGCACTAGGTTCTCAGGTTCCCTCTGTCTACTTTGTTATGTGCTGGTCATAGCTAGAAGCTAAAAAAAATTTTGTATTTGTGTTGCATTTCGGTGTGTGAAAATATAACAAAAACGAGCAAAGACGGGATGTGGCATAGTAGCACACAGTCTGAATATAAATATCCGTATTGGAGATTTAAATAATTTTCATTTTTAATTTTTTACATTTTCTAACTAGACAAAGCACGGCGTTGACCTCCGCCAACCACTAGGCCACGCAAAGAACGGAGAGTCTTTACACTTGGTTCACTTTGTAATAAAAATCCTGCTGTATATGAAAAAATGTTGTATTAATAAATATACATACATACATACATAGCTTCACGCTGTATCCCGCATATAGCAGGGTACGCAGAGGGAACCTAGTGTTAAGACACTCCGTTCCCCACTTTCCGCCGAATTGAGGCATCGCATGCTGAGTGGCGGAACTCAACACCGCGCTTTGCCTTGTTACCAAACCCGGGAAATGAAAAATTCAATTTCCTGGAGTGGGAATCGAACCCATAAATTAATAAATATATATAATTTTGTTCTAAGTAAATGTACAAATTATAATATTTAGTAACTTAAGTGCATGAAAACTATTAATATGCAGAAAACGTGTGCTAGAGATTTCATCGACACTACGAGTGCTTCTTAGTAATGTGGGGTAATTGAAATTTTATTAGCTAGCGTCCGATTGAAGCGGATACTGATTGAAGTTTGGTGATGGTTTTACAATTATAAGGAAATAAAGACACGATATTCATCTGTTAAGTATACTTATAATCAATATACTAATATGTGAAACGAAAACGCCTGCCGTGGCGCAGAGGCACAAGCGTGTTACTGTAAACGCGACAGGTTGTGGGTTCAATTCCCACTCCAGGAAATGTAAAATTTAGTATTTTCATTTCTTGGGTTTGGTAACAAGGCAAAGCGCGGCGTTGAGTTCCACCACTCAACACGCAATGCCTCAATTTGGCGGAAAGTGGGGAACGGAATTGTTGAAAGAGAATGGAGTGTCTTAACACTAGGTTCTCTGGTTCCCTCTGCCTACCCTGCTATATGCGGGATACAGCGTGAAGTTAAAAAAAAATGCAAAAACTTTGTACCCCTTTTTATGAAAATTACGTAGATGGGGAAACATGCAACTTGGCACACTTATAGTTTATGTAGCAAAGGAGTGCAGAATGATAATATCTTTTTAAAATAATGCATAAAAATACATTATATTAATAGAATTATTGTTACACACACAATAAAGTGACATATACTTTGCTAGGAAACGCGTTAACAACGCGTTAAAGGGACACTAGTAATTATAAAATGAAACTATGTAACAGACTTTACAGTAGTCCGAATACTTATCATAATGGACTACTGTAAAGCGTTCGGAGCGTTGGGTTTCCCAAAAAGCATATACGAGTACTAAAATATACCTACATGATAATTCTGGTGAAAATAATTTCATTTTATATGTGTAAAAATTGCGAAAATCAAAGAAGTTATATTTGCAATATACTTTTATTAGTTTTCAATTCTATTAACATTTCAACAAAATTTGATTCAAGATATAATGATATATGACTATGACAATAATGTCAAGTATTGAAAATAAGCATAATTTCACGTAACAATTTATATAATATTATATTCATATATATAAAACGCTTGTTTTACTGTGTGACTGACAGACAACGTACAGGCGAAACTACTGACCATAGAAAGCTGAAATTTGGCATGTAGCTTACATAGCCTTGGGAAGTGTAGGGGAGCAATAAGAGAGGATTTCTGGAAATACCGACGAAAACGGGATTTTAAGTTTCATAATCTATAGAAGTCGCGGAACACAACTAGTACTAAATCCATAATAAATTTTTTTTATACATTCCTAATAAGCTAATTCAATTTATTAGATTAAATCATGACATAATGATTAATGTTAAGTGCTGAAATATTTGCATAATGGAACAGTTTTAATAATATTATGTATGTTCTTGAAGTATATGTCGTAGTACACTCTACATTATATGATTGCCAGTAATTCTTAATACAGGTGATGGTAGTGGGTTTGAATTTATTTGAGGAAATATTTTTTTACCACATATGTATATAAGCATTATTACTAATTTTTAGCCAAGTAGCAAAGGGTCTTAGGTTACAATAAGTCTAATTTGGCGCATTGCGTGAAAAAAACTAAATATGCAAATTTTCATACATTCTAAAGTAAGCGACGAACGGAGTGTCTTGACACTAGATTCACTCTGACTACCTTGCTATGGGGGATAAAACATTTTTTTTTTAAATAAGTGGAATTTCTTCGCTTCCGTAACAAGACATAGTGCGGCGTTGAGTTCCACCGCTCAGCACCCGGGAAGCGGGGAAAATAAATCTTAAGAGAACGGAGTGTCTTAACACTAGGTTCTCAGGTTGCCTCTGCCTACCCTGCTATGTGCGGGATACAGCCCAAAGCTAAAAAAAAGTGGCTAAGAAAAATTCATTTAAACTGGATTTATATTTCCCATTTTACACTTAAGGAAAAGTCAATCTTCGTTTTAGAGTAAATAAATTAAATCTAGGGGTATAGCGTCTAAGGAGGAAAATCAGCAATTGAAAAGGCATTACTTAACTCAAGCTTAATAGGTATTAGAGTAAATTATCTTTTTATTGGAAGCGTTTTATAATTATTTTTTAATCTATTTAAAAAAAAGGGGAGGTTTACAATTCGACTGATTTTTTATGAACCAATTGAATCAGTGAGTACAGAAACAATGTAAGTGCAAAAATGAAAAAATTCGTAAGCGACTTAAACTAGCTTAGAAAGGCAAGTTATACTCTTTTCTCTCTCCTACAAAATTTGAAAATCCGGACTTACGTTGTTTCTGCACTCACCGATTCAATTATGATGATTATTTTTTTTAAATGATAGCTAGTTTTTCTGACGTACTTCTATTTAA